>RJVU01068486.1:2332440-2437325 GCA_003731715.1 Anabarilius grahami
AATCAGTTAAATTAATTTGTAATGAAATGCACTCATTTTGCATGACAGCTGGCAAGACCCATTCAGAGGCCATTGAGATGGAAGCAGGCCTTGTGACAGCAGACAAAGAAGACTATCATTCGCAGCGTATGTGCCCCACTCTCACGAGACACCGGAGTGTGCAACTGACACGTCAACAAAAAGCTTGGAGAAGCGCATTGCTTGGATCAATTGCTGATGACCACAAAGCCGAGGACATGTGCTCAACTTTGAAACAGCTCTCTTGTAGTCCAATAGGACAAGAGTCCTTATATAATGGAGAAGGTAATGGCCTTTTGGAGACATGTCACATGTTGCTGAGTTACTAACAGATGAAAATGTTTTAGTAGCAGTAGCTACTAGTAGCAATTTAATAGTACACTTTATCATGCTATTTAGATTGATAGTCCTTGCTATTGAACATTCCTCTTGTTGATTTGAACAAACCCCTATCTCTAAGTATTAAGATTCGGTGCATCACTCGTCCTGCATTGTTTGTGCCATATCTCAAATCATGAGGTGAGATGTGGTATTAAGTGATATGGTGGACAATAAAGCAAGTTAAACAAATGGGGTAAGAAATTAACACCAGTCAAATGCAGGTATTTCTTTGCAATAGTGTGTAATTTTGGTAATGTTGGCGTATGTGCCCTGTAAAGTACCCCGTAACATGAGGTAACCACATTTTAAGGTTTTAAGGTTTAAGGTATGCTCTAAAATATGCTGGGTTAAAATCTACCAAAGTTGGGTTGAAAATGGACAAACCCAGCAATCAGGTTGTTTTAACTCAGTGAATGGGTTGTTTTAGCCCAGTGGTTGGGTTAAATGTTTGCCCAACATGCTGGTTAGTTTTATTTAACTCAACTATTGTTTAAAAATTACTGTTGCTTGCATAAAATTAACCCAAAATGGAAATTAACATTTATTAATATGTTTAATAAATGAACATGTTTAATGAATACTTGAACAATCAAACATTTTTTAAATTGCTTATTAATAAATGTTCACCTTTTGATTATTATTGTTACCTCTAGTAATTATGTGTCTGATTTTTAATTTCCAACATATTTTGGGTTCATTTTAAGCCAGCCATACAGTCATTTTTAAACAATAGTTGGGATAAATAAAACTGCCCAGCACGTTGGACAAACATTTGACCCAACTGCTTGGTTAAAACAACCCAATTGCTGGGTTTGTCCATTTTCAACCCAAATTGGCAACCAGCATTTTTAGACTGTAGGTTTAGGGGCAGGTTCAGGGTTAGTACCTAGTTATTACTTAGTTATTATACTTCGTTTTTGAAATACATAGTATGCACATGTGGAACAGGACTGTAAAATAAAGGGCTGCCAAAAAACTCTGTAATTGTGGATAGTGGGCAAAAAAAAAAAAAAAAAAAAAACNAAAAAAAAAAAAAAAAAGACCGGTTGTAGCCTGGTTTTGCCTTAAAGTAAAGCATAATAAGAAGTCATTTTGAGATAAATCATAAAGTAAGAAATTAAGTTGCACTGCAAGGTAAAATGTCACAATTTTTAGAAATAAAGTCATACTGTGAGCTATCCAATCACAATTGCGAGACATAGAGACACATAGCAGGTTATAAAGTTACGAGAAACAAAATCACAACTGTGAGAATTAGTCACTCCATTACCAGTTGACCCAGAATAAGTCAAATTAAGTTAAATAAAGTTGCATTAGCATGTTTTAGTCTGAAGCAGAAACAGGCTTCCAACAATCCCAGCCATATTTAGAGATTTGGAAATGGTTTATTTGACTTGGGCCAACACGCATTTACTCAACCTCATGTCGTTCCAAGCCCGCCAAACAGATTTAATTTGTGCTTTTATTCACATATAAACATTCATCAAGTTCTCACGTGTCAATCAGGTTCGGTTGATCTTCTGTTTATATTTGCTGATCAATGTTTATATGTGAATAAAAGCCTAAATTCAATCTGTTAATCATATAAAGTGATTGTGTCTCTTCAGAAAATTTGGACTAAACCGCTAAATTCATATGGATTAGTTTTACGATCTCTTTATTAACTTTTTAAGGTGTCAAAGTGGTAGTTGCGTAGCTGTCTATGGAGGAACAGAAATCACTCATATTTTATTAAAAAGATCTTCATTTGTGTTCCAAAGATGAACGAAAGTCTTACAGGTTTGAAACGACATGAGGGTGAGTAAATGATGACAGAATTTACATTTTTGGGCGAACTATCAAAAGGTATCTCAAACAAAAGGTTGGTTTTCTAATTGAATCACCACTATCTCTGCCCAGTTGGGCCTCATCCTTATTCTGTCAGCGTCGAAGGCCTTCCTGTGTCCTCTCCGCTTACCAAAAAGAGTAGATGCGTCACCCTTTAGCCGCTTTGACGAGGTGGCCCTTCCTGGCCCATGCCCAGAAGAAAGGCCTTTCTCCTCAGTTCAGCATCAAACCGTAACCTTTCTCAAGTTTAATTACCTTAAGTAAGTTCGGAGTGGGCCGCTGTGCTGTCTCCCCGACTCATCCTTCCGCTGGCGCTGATGTGAAGTCCACATGTGTGCTGAATCTCCCGCTGTCTGCTGCCACACGCTGCACGCTATGGAGCACTGATGACCCGAGCCCTCACTCTCTCGGACTCTCATACACACGCAAACACACACCCATGATAGCACACGCAATCCCTTTCAAATGTAGACGTTTGCAGAACAAATAAATTGTGTTCAAAAATTTCCGGCTTTTTTTGTGTGTGTGTGTGCTCTTGCATGCATTATTTTATGTTTGGAAATAATTATATATAGAAAAGCCATAGAAATGTGATCATAATGAGTTTGTTTTTTTCTGTAAGAAATGTTTCTCGTAATAATATAAAAAACAAGAAGTCATATAAGTATTATTTTGCAATCATATATTGAATTTTGTGAGCATTTGCATTCTTTTTTGTGACATTTTTTGACACAATCCCCAATTAATTTTCCCATAAAATAGTAGCAAAAGAAGTTTGAAGCAGGAAGTTAGTGATGTTAACAAATAAATTAGACAATTTAGTGATCTTGACCGGTCTTGAGATAAAATCTTGAGTCCTCTTAGTCTGAGACCAAGAAAAGTCCAAGAACAAATGTGGTCAAGACCAAAACCTTCAAAAGTACTACAACACTAGCAGAGAGAACTACACTTTTATTGGTTGCTGAAAGCATAAAGCATTGATAACATATTTAATAAACACATTAGAAGTATCAGAAGAGGCTTTGGTTCTATCTAAATGAAATAACACCTTAAACAAAATAAGTAAAAGTGTAATGTATCTTTACATGAATATATTTTACATAGATTGTATATTAAAACATAACCTGCCCTGAAACTTACAGAATAGTTTTAATCAACATCCACAGGTTGCCAATTACTATGAATATCTCTTTGTAAACACAGTCTATGTTGACATCTGAGACATCCAATTACACTGATTCTTATTTCCATTGGACCACTTCTTAATCTAAGTCTCCATTTTAATAGATCCTCCTCCAAATGCCTTTTTCTGACAATGAATTACATTTTTCTCAGAGAAAACTAAAATGGAGTGACTGTGGTAACTGTGTGTACTGCCAATCACCCGCAATCAGCCTTTTTTTTCTGTTGCCCTCGTTTCCTCATCGCTTGATGTGTGGAAATTAGGACCCTCTCCGCAGGGAGCCGTGCGGCACTCAGGAGAAATGAGGGTCTGCTAGGAAGTTTTACCTCTCCTGTTTGGAAACTTCTCCGTTCGGGTTCCCTCAGCTTTCCCAGCATCCTCTTAAACACAGCTGAGTGGAGTCAACGCTCTCCTGATACACCAATACAGCTGTGGGGGGATGTACTGTATTACATTATAATCAGACAAATCCAAAATGTAAAGGTAAAGGTTCAATGTCGGACTTCATCCATGAACACCCCTTGATGACAACTTCATACAATGACTTATTTGTGACTCTGTATTCATTCATTCATTCATTCATTCATTTCTCATTTCTTTGCCGAGTATTTGTGTAAATAACAATAAGCAGTCTTACACCGTTTCCTGACCAGGCGTGATGCGACAAGATTCCAGCGACAAACAATTTGTCTGTCCCCACGATGCGATTATGAGACGTGATTAAGTCAATCAAAAATCACAGCCAATCATAAGAGCTCGTGGGCGGGCTCTCTCGGCAAGCTCCCGGCACTCGCAGCTAAATTGATAAGTAGCTTACATAATCAAATTCATGAATATCACACCATTTTAACATTATTAAAAATACTGAAAAAATCTTTGTCACTTGTCTGTTCACAATGAGTTGACAGTTTGAACGTTCTTGTTTCCTTTTATTTATTTTGAAGATCCGAGGTGAGTTGTCAGTTGTTGCTTTCAGTGCGGCTATAAAAGACACAAAATGATATTCAAACTCACATTAGATGCTTTTAACATTAAATAAAGCACATAAACAGTACCTGAGATTATACCGTGTCCTAATGAAACGTGACGCCTCGACACGCGATAAAAGGTATCTTTTCTATGTTAAACAGAGTTTTTTTGTCCTAACCAGCTACGATTCTATTTTAGAAATGGTTTCTATTTTTCTGCGACGTCACAGCTGGAACAACAACAAAGAATATGATAATGATAATCTCAGGTACTGTTTATGTGCTTTATTTAATGTTAAAAGCGTCTAATGTGAGTTTGAATATCACTTTGAGTCTTTTATAGCTGTACCGAAAGCAACAATGGAAACAAGAACAATGGAAACAAGAAAAAGGAAACGTTAAAACTGTCAACTCATTGTGAACAGACAAGTTTATTCTATGACAAAGATTGTTTCAGTAACTCAGTATGTATTAATAATGTTACAATGGTGTATTATTAATGAATTTGATTATGTACTTATCCGTTTGCAAGTGCCAGGAGCTTGACGAGAGAGCCCACCCACATGCTGTTCTGATTGGCTGTGGTTTTTGATTGATTTTGTCACATCTCGTAGTTGCTTCACATCTGGTGTGGACAGACAAATTGTTTGTCGCTGGAATCTTATCGCATCACGTCTGGCTAGGACACGGTGTTAGGTTGCTGTTCAACACAGAACACTGCTTTTCCATTATTTTTCTATGTAAACATGGGCTAGACGGACATGTTTGACAGCTGCGTTCACGTCTTGCAGCGATCGCACATGCACTGCGTTCTAAAAATGTGGTGCTCAAGCAAAAATAAGCTCAACTTTTAAAAACAGACCTTGTTTTTTCAAATAATTTTACTGCCCTGCCGCTGGTGTTTTTAAACTCTGGCCCTTTTAGCTGTATGTGCATATCAATAGAATGGCCGATGGTCGCATGATAAACAGAGCAAATATTACAAAAGTTAGATCTGGACGCCATAGATGTTATTTCAGTCAATCATGTTTCATGTTGTTCATTTTTGGCTGCACCCAAATTTATGGAGGTTTATTGAAGATTTAAACAATGCTGTAATCAAACCCCAAAACCATTAACATTTTTTTAAGAGAAAATGAGCTAATCTTCCAATTCAGATAAAGAAATTGTGACAGTATGCAGGCTACTTTACCAGCTGCCATTATACCGACATATCGTTTAATGGATCTAATTCACCATTAGCACGATATTTTCTTCAACGACTGTGACAAAAAAGGACCTTTCAGCATCATTTCCTTTTGCATACCAAAAGTCATTCAAACGAGGGACCTTTAACCAGGAGCAACGTGCTATTCATGCTATTTTAATTACAATGTTAAACCATTATTTGTTTCAACACCTGGTTAAACCATTCAGGCTTGTTTAAATCCCCCTTTTTATCCCAGGTGTGTTGGAAAGGCTCAAAGGGGTGAATAGGTCTGCCACAACAGGGACATAATCAAGTCGGCTGAGCTGGCTGTTGAATGAGCTTCTGGGACGAGTTCAGATGCTACACACTCTAGTTCTCAGAGAAAGAGTGCAAGGTGGATTATGCTTGAAAAGAGGATTTAGTCAAGGATGTACCCTCAACGTTTTTTTTCCCGTCTTTCTCTTTTTCGTAGTAGTAAGCATCATGAATAGCACCTTTTCTCCTTTGGAGCAGTATTAGGAAACTCAATTGCTAGCTTAAAAGCTATTGCCTTTGTTGTGCATTTCTCTGCATATATTTGTGTTGCAGTTTGGCTGATTGAAACCAAGAGGCCATGCTGTTTCGACACTGTGGATGGCCCTGCTTTTAGAAAACCTCTTCAAATAGGGGTTTCGCATCTTCTAAGCTTCTTTTCTTTTCCGTACTATCAGCTTCTTTGAAGTTGGGTTTGTACTTTCGCGGCACAGCTTTGTCTCGTATGATGTTATTAGGGGGACTATAGCGGAGAACTTGACCCCTGTGGAGTTGTAGTCGGAACAAGCCTACCTGGCTTAGGTGCTTGTTTCAGGATGTTCTCGTCTTAATTAGAGATGAGAATAGGGCAAAGTCATGTTATTCAAAACAGAAACACGCCGAGAAAACACATTAGTGGCCTTGACGTATCTATTCACGCTAAGCTTTCATTGCTAAGTCAGGAGCCCTTTGTACGTCTCTTTTACAACATAGACAAGGCCTATGCACAGTTCCTCTTAACGAATTAATGTCTGCTAATAACCCTTCAACAGCCTCTCGTAAATGGATTAAGCTCTTCTTTACACTTTTTTGAGCAAAATTTAATTAAGATTTAGATTGGGTTTTAGCATGTCGGGGCAGATCCATGCTGCATTCACGATGGTCTTCAATTTAGGACCAAAATAAGTTAAGCTGCTTCTGCAATAATTACCCCATCTACTTTTAAATGATGCCTAATTATGCTTCATCACCATGTAATTTAATAAGCATCTTCAGGCAGCGGATGCCAGAAAAGTCTATTTACATTTTAAAGGTCAGACGTTGTTTATTTTTGCTTTGAATAAGAGTTGCAATGTTGCACTAATACCCATAACACGCCAAAGCTAGCGCAGCAATTTAGTCATTATGAAGAGAAACAGACCTAGCTACGTCCTTTTAACAGAGATATTATATTAGTATGTGCATGGATGTGCATATTGGTTGTTAAGGTGACCATGCTAACTTTATTTACTGACCGAGGAAGCCAACCAGGACACTGACCACTTCCAGAAGGAACGAGACGTCCGACTGATCGTCCTCTAAAGACCGCAGCAGAATAAATAAATGAAATGTTTTCTCGCATTCTAGAACACATAATGTTTCTGGAAGATTTATGAGGTGGTGGAATTGTTGCAGCTTTCTTCTCCTGTGCTTCATTTAATTACTGCCTCTGAGAGCTAGTCTCCGAGAAGCTGACGAGACAATTGGAGGTGTCATCGTAATTATTTTAGAGGGCACATAGCAGAGCGTTTCATGCACTTGGATTTCCTACGTAGCTCTTGAACCAGTGGTACATAGTAAATGGGTTAAATCAGCAGGATTGATACAATATTTCCCTCACCCGGTGATGTAATTCAACCTCTGCCATCTTTAAAGTGAATCACAGATCTGCAGGGTTGCATTCGGATTAGATCTAGTACCACGCTATGAAATATAAATCAAATAAAGTGAGAAGAATTGAATGTGTTTGTGCAAGAACGCTGGTGAACCAGTCCCTGTAAAGGTCACATAGCACTCTGTCATCTGCAGCTAGTGTGGTTTCCCACTTTTCAAAACCTACCGACCACTGTTGTTGAAAGCCAGCCAAGATACACAGCGCAGTGGGCAACGGAGAAAGCGATCCCTCTATCTACTCCAGAGATCAAGGGGGGAGAGTTCCTGATGATCCGTTCCACACCAAATGGGCCAAAGAAAAACGGAGATTTAAAGACTATCAAACCAAAAGCTGGAAGAAAGGAGGAAATGAAGTGGTTTCGATGTGGAGGCCTGCCCACAGCATGCCCGGTCCTCCCTGCTCTGGAAATAAGCTTTGCAAAATGCATTCTGGGAAAATTGCCCGCCGCTGCCGCCATGCTCTCTATTTACCGTGCCCTAGCCGCATTGAGGAACCCCTGCTGATAGCACTTTCCCAAATCTGCCCTGATGCTTCTGGTCTGTCGCTGCGTGCCCCAGGGCCTACGCTCCCTGGACATGCAGTGATCCCTCATTTGGGCTCAAAGCCAACTGAACCATGGAGACCTCTCGCCCCGCCACTATCACACTGGCTAAAGCAGAACGCAGATTGACAGATCGCAGACCGTGGATGTTCTGGCCACCAGTCAGCCAGTATCAGTCTCTACTGGTTGTAACTCACTGCTGGCATGGATAGGGCAAGCCCCAAATTGCCATGTTTTGGCAGCGTGAGCCAAAACAAGAGGACAATATCTGATCAGTCTTTATTTCGCTCTTTTAATCCCGGTTGGTCTTAAGTGTTAAAGATTAGCCTTTACCGTGGGGACGGTTATTTATTTCCCGGAGGGCATATTTATTGAGTATTTCAGAACAAAATCAACAACAGCCAATAAAATGTATTGCCATGCAAGTGTTTTGGTGCTTACCACAGTGTGTACTGCTTTAGGTAGCCAAATGGTTAGCTGAGGATACTTCGTTGACCTATTTTGCAATAAATACTGTTTTACACATCAAATAAATGGAAATTCATTGCATTTCCCAACCATATTGCATATACAACTTGCTTCTTATAAGGAGGGAATTGATTTTCATCCTCTATTGGAGCTCTGTGAGCCAAGGGAGAGAGTGACAGAGAGAGGGGTCCCATAGCTCCCATTAATGTACACTGGGGAGACCTAAGTGTCACCCATGAAATCAAGATGTTAGGGTGTGAAAAACAGGGGAGGGACCGAAAGTAATTGTCATTATTCTTACGTTCTCATCATCCGCCCTACAACTTAAGGCCGCTTTTTGACTTTTAGCGTCAAACGGGTGACCACCATACATATGGGCCTCCCTCCAAATGTTCTGAAACTGCTGGGCGTTACTGAGTTTGACATTGATTTGGGGTTTAGTTCAAGGAATTGTCATTGCTCTAAGACCACAGTAACTACATGTAAAACAATAGTTGGCTCCTTATTACCATTGCTAGATTAATATAATGGTGTTTATTTTTATAATATAAACTAAAAATGGTAGCTTAAACACATTTAGATACTACCAAAATGTATACTCTAAAAAATGCTGGGTTAAAAACAACCCAAGTTTGGTTGAAAATGGACAAACCCAGAGATGTGTTGTTTTGACCCAGTGGTTGGGTTAAATGTTTGCCCAATTATTGCTTAAAAATTACTATATGGCTGGCTTAAAATGAACCCAAAATTGGTTGGAAATTCAAAATCTGACACATAATTACTAGAGGCAACAATAATAATCAAAAGATCAACATTTATTAATAAGCAATTTGATAAATGTTTATTGTTTAATTATTCATTAAACATTAATGTTCATTTCCAACCTATTTTGGGTTCATTTTAAGTAAGCAATACAGTCATTTTAAACAATAGTTGAATTAAATAAAACTACCCAGCAGGTTGGGCAAAGATTTATCATTTTTTAACCCAACTTGGGTTGTTTTTAACCCAGCATTTTTTAGTGTAGTCTCTTAATATCTTAATTGTTACTCATAGACAGCAATGAGCTTAAATGGAGATTAAATAGAGAGTTTTCTTGTAATAAATCTTCCTGCTTTTTGTTTTTTTCTCATTTGACAGTAGTCTTGCATGTCTTCTCTAGAGTTTCACTGGAGATCTCAATGTCTCAAAGTGTGCTCAGATTTACCAAGATACCTAAGTCTGCAATTGAACATTTCTCATCAAATTCTTAAAAGATTTTCTGAGCTGCTATCCACTCTATTATCATACCAGATGTAAAAATGGGCTCACTTTCTTTTATCTTTAATGTTTCTAAACCAGTGTTGGGGAAAGTTGCTTTTAAATGTGTTTGAATATTGCATTACTCCCCAAAAAAGTAACTAACTGCATTACTTTATGGAAAGCAATGCATTACATTACTTTTGCGTTACTTTCTCTCTACTTGTTTTTTTTTTTTTTTTTTTTTTATCTAACCAAAAAAGAATAAAATAAAAAGTTATTTCTTTGGCAAATGTAAAGGGCCTTTCACACCAAAAGTGAAATGAATAAGCTTCAGGCTGAAGAAGTGCAAATTCACGGCTGAACGGTTAATAAAGTGAGATTAAATACATAAAGTGTACCGTATGTGTTATATTTCATTTTTACAGGTTTGGGTAATATTCTGAGTTTGCAATTCACTGTTTTTATTCATTTTTGAGGAATACTGAATCTGTTTTTGTGCAAGTGAGATGAGTAAATGCATGCTCACATTTAGTCCAGAACTACAATAACCATCATGTTACACAGCGGGCACAAAACCTCAACACATTTCTCCTGATTTTTCTCAACACGGGGACAGGTGTCAGTCAATAAATGGGAAAACAAAGCAACTTACGTTACTTATTTTAAAAAGTATCTCAGATATTTTGTTGCAAATGTAAATGTAATCCATTACTAGTTACTTGAAAAAAAAGTAATCTGATTATGACTTGCGTTACTTGAAATGCATTACCCCCAACACTGGTTTTAACAAACTTTAGGAGAAACATCATAAACAAGGTTGATATTTACATGAATCATAACTGCGATCTGTTGAGCTATGAAAAAGCAACCTGAGCAATAGCATTTCCAGAGGGCCAAACAAAATGTATTTTTGCTATTGCAGATCAAGCTTGTGCTCAGTTTATCCTGTACTCAGTCAGTCCCAGTGAAGTCCCATCAGCTCTAGCAGACGGGAAGTCCTGGTGTGATGGAGACAGAAGCTTCGCCGTCTACAGTGGCTGGTCCTGTCTAGGATTCCTCATCAGCCTGTGTCACTGCATCCCAGTGGGAGAGGGGACTTACACCCAGGGCAAATCTGTAAACACCAATTTAATCTGCATGGAGAAAGTTACTGTCATCAGCAGTGACAGCAAAAGCCTCTGGGCCACACAGCCGCACAAAGAGTCACTCCCCCCCAATATTGCTGTCAAATCCCGACATTAAGCTATTATGGCCGTCAAGGAAGCTGCCATTGAGAGGCTTGTCTCTATCCAGCGTTGTCAGTGCGGCTTCCCGAGCGGCCAGTGCACGCATGCATGTGATTAAGACAGGCCTGGTAATTTAATGCTCTCCATTAATTGCCGTCACATTGTTTTATGACCTCCAGCATGAGCTGATTGGCGAATCCTAGGATATTCGAACCCGCATACAGTGTGTTTTATATGCTATGTAATTATTTAAATGAGAAATGGTGATAACCCTTACAGTGGTGAAGAGGGGAACGAGTGTAATATGGTGGAACTGGCTTAACTGCATGCATATATATGATAATCCTCTCTCTATAGCCGGCAACATTTCAATTAATGAATTAATAACCTCCTTTGGATTATTTATCATGGTTTTAAAGCAACACAAACTATAGTAACATATGGTGGAAATGTTGTAGATACCGAATATAGGTGTCTGCTCCTTTTTTACCCTGTGTCAATTTTCATCGGTTAGATAAATTGCTCTTTCATACCTCAAAAGATTCAATTGTTTCTTTACAGTATCAGCGGTCTATAATGCTCATCCTATAATTCTTTGCTGAAATATCAATAGACACAAGTGAGACAGTTGTTATACACTTATTAATTAAGAGTACAGAGCTATAAAATTAATTTGAAATTATAATCTCTGTTTTTTGATGATTTGGCAAATCTGAGCATTTTTTTTTTTTTTAAATAAGGATACATTAAAAGTGTTATATATGTATGGCTGTGATATATGGGTCATTGACGAATATGGTTTGTAAAAGTGTAAAAATTATGTTGAAGTATTACGTATTATTAAGTGTTAACAATAAGATTATATGGTTTTAATAATCAATTAACACTGCTTTTGTCATTTTTTACAAGATTGACAATTTGCCACCAAAAAAGTCACTCGGTTTAACCAAAATTTCGGTTTTACCGAATGACACCTTTGGTTATACCGAATGACGATATTTTCAAACAATGCAAAAAGGCTGATATCTAGCTAGCTAGCAAAAGGACAATCAAACATTTTATATTTAGTACAAGTTTTTAAAATATTACAACATTTTCCATGTTTTATAGCGGTTGTACCGAATGACCTGATGTTTCGGGACATGCGTATGAGCAAGTGAAAACATGAATTTTTCAAATAGTTAAAAGAGAGTTAGTTACTTTGCAGGCATCTGAATGATGTCACATCCTGTCACATGATATTGATCACATGACTTGATCCAAAATGGTCCCTTTATATTGGTTACTCTGAACTACATCAATGAAATTCATTTTTTTCCAGACATTCTTTTTCATAAAGCAACGACTTCTACACATAATTTTAACACTATTTTGCACTATGATGTTATAAAATCATGCCATAATAAAAAATATATACATTTATTACATTTTAAGATATTTTAATCACAAATGAAATGGCTGTATTGGCCTTTGGACGGTTAAACCGAATGACCTTTTGACACTTCAAAATCTTTAAAATACCTTTGCTAACACTTTAGTATAGGGAACACATATAAACTATTAACTACGAATTTTCCCTCAATAAACTCCTAATTTACTGCTTATTAATAGTAAGTAAGGTAGTTGTTAAGTTTAGGTATTGGGTAGGATTAAGAATGTAGAATAAGGTCATGCAGAAGAAGGCATTAATATGTGCTTAATAAGTACTAATAAACAGCCAATACACTAGTAATATGCATGCTAATAAGCATCTAGTTAAAAGACCCTAAAATAAAGTGTTACCATACATTTTTATGTAGCAAAATATAATTAAAACCTTTTAGATTAAATAAAAGAGATCTAGTTGTACTACCTTACATACTTTGGATGTCATATCTTTGTTTTTTATTATTATTAAGGCCTTTGGACAAAAAAACAAAACAAAAAAAAAACAGACCCATCACATCATTGACCCATATGCCAAGTTAACCAAGTTAACACATTACATTACAAATTACACTAATATATATATATGTATAGTGTAAAACGCAGAGCAATCTCTTTGCTGTCCGCTCTGCATTTGTCCAGACAAGGTTGTTACAGCTGGGCTGTTTGAAAAAGAGTATGTGTGTAAAAGCTACTGAAGATTGT
The DNA here is from genome assembly GCA_003731715.1 of Anabarilius grahami. Lineage (NCBI taxonomy): Eukaryota > Metazoa > Chordata > Actinopteri > Cypriniformes > Xenocyprididae > Anabarilius > Anabarilius grahami. The sequence continues at coordinate 2,345,559 of RJVU01068486.1, forward strand.
TTTTGCAGATGTTTTTTTTTTTTTTTTTTCTCCTTGGAGTGACTTCAAAAAGGAATGGAATTTTGACTTGAGTTTGGCAGTATGAGCGAATCAATGAGAATCAGCTGAACATAATATTTTACTTCCAAAAAAAGAGCATAAATAGACGGCAAAGTGGGACATTTTCCGTCTTGTCTCATTCCATAGAACAAAGGGAGGTCACGCAGAAGGGACAGTTAACCTTTGACCTCCGGAGTGTGATTAGGCTTATAATAGAAGGTCTAGATTCTCAGTTCATCCGCTCTGATCCCACGCACGCCACCTGTTTAAAGCTGAATGTCTCATCGGCAGTCACTCGGGACAGTTGAGGAACTTCAGGGACAAAAACAAGTCCCATAGGAGCCACTGTTTGAAATCTGACTCCACTTGTAACACTTTATGTTAGTGAGAGTAATATGTGTCTGTGATGCAGTAACTCTCTCATAATCTGCGTTGTCCATATCTTATTCTTGTCTGATAACCATCTTGTATCCATGTACATACAGTTCAACATCAGAAAACACAACAATATTGTATAAACACGTATGAATGAAGGCCAAAACATTGACATGATGATGTTTATAATGTTACAAAGGATGCTGTTCTTTTTAACTTCTAGTAATTCAATAATATTGAAAATAAAAATAATTGTTTTTTTAAGCACCAGATCAGCTTTTTAGAATTATTTTTGAAGGATCATGTGACACTGACAACTGGAGTAAAGATTCTCGCAGTTCTGACTTGTGAGAAAAAGTCAGAATTGCAACTTTATATGTCGCAATTTTGACTTCATATCACACAATTCTGACTTTATATCACACAACTCTGACTTTAAATCACATAATTCTGACTTTATATCACACAATTGCATGTTTTTGTCATGCAATTCTGACTTTATATCTCACAATTTTGACTTTATAACACAATTTTGACTTTATATCACACAATTCTGACTTTATATCTGGCAATTTTGACTTTATAACACAATTTTGACTTTATATCACACAATTCTGACTTTATATCTGGCAATTCTGACTTTATAACACAATTCTGACTTTATATCACACAATTGCATGTTTTTGTCATGCAATTCTGACTTTATAACACAATTCTGACTTTGTAACTCGCAATTCTGACTTTTTATCTCACAATTTTGACTTTATAACACAATTTTGACTTTATATCACACATTTTTGACTATATCACACAATTCTGACTTTATATCTCGCAATTCTGACTTTATATTACACAATTCTGACTTTAAATCACATAATTCTGACTTTATATCTGGCAATTCTGACTTTATAACACAATTCTGACTTTATGTCTTGCAATTCTGACTTTATAACACAATTCTGACTTTATATCTGGCAATTCTGACATTATAACACAATTCCAACTTTATATCACACAATTGCATGTTTTTATCATGCAATTTTGACTTTATAACACAATTCTGACTTTATAACTCGCAATTTTGACTTTATAACTCGGAATTCTGACTTTATAACTCACAATTCTGACTTTATAACACACAAATGCACGTTTTTATCACGCAATTCTGACTTTATAACTCGTAAGAGTTTATATCTCACAATTCTGAGAAAAAAAGTCAGAATTGTGAGATAAAAAGTCGCAGTTAGCTTTTTTATTTTTTATTTCATGGCGGAAACAAGCTTCCATAAATAACGATATGAAATTCTTTATTCAGTTGAGCACAAAATAAGATAATCTGAAAAACATCAAGCTACTCTTTCCCATAATTAAAGCATACTGTGGACAAAAAAGCAGGTCAATAAAATCATAGAGTATTTCATTTGTTCGCACATACCTCACAACTGAACGCGGCAAGAGTATCTGTCTTATTGAACGTTGACTGGCCTGCTTCAGAAATAGGATTATTGAGTGAAAATAATGTCTAATGTGTCTCCATAGTCCATCACAGCGTTCATCAAATATGAGGCTCACACAATCAGAGTATAACAAATATGAAAAATCAGCTATGTAAATGATGTCGATTAATCAAGAAGAACGTAGCCCACAAAAGAGAGACCACGTGTACGAAATTTAAATGGAAATTGCTAAGCCGTGCTTTTTGCATGTATTAAACTTTAACTTTCCAGTTGGCTGTGCATGGATTATACTGATTACTGGTGTTTCTTTATCAAGAACGGCTACTTCATCCAAAGAATGTTTTATTAATCTTAATGTGCTATTTGTAAAACTCATAATCTGGAGAGGTATTTGCTCATAGCAACTGCAAATTAAATGTAAATGTGATATCCAGAGTAGTAGTCGTTTTTATGCTGCTGCCAGAGCAAATCAGTTAAGCACAAACATTCATTTATCAAAACGCAATCAAAGAATTAAAAAACAATGCATATATTGTACTGTATTATTCCATTATTGATTTGATACTTGTAATGATGGTAATGCCTGTTTTATGATATTAAGGGGCCGTGAAATTATGTGCTTTCTTGAAATACCAATATCATAACACCCACTGGTCCTCTTTGCATAAACTCCATTCAGCCCTTTTTCAGGAGAAAGGTATGGAGGGATGTCGGAAAAAGCGAGGTTTGTGCAAATGGAGCAATGCACTTTCAAAGCCATATCTGGATATTAATTTCATGCCACAAACAGTGGTCTCCATGCGCATCGTTGTTAGAGCTGTGGCCCCCGGCGACGGATTGATCCACTTCACCGGCTCAGTGGGGGTGCTGGAGATCTGGAGGGTATCAGCAGGGCTCCAAATCAATAAGGTTAATAGATGTGGGGGCCACGCAGTCAGAGGTGAGCAGCCTGGCATTTTCCGTGCCAATGAAGAAAATTCCTGATGACGAGATGTCACATTCAGGGCCTGCATTAATGTCAGTTTGATTACCTGCACCTCCAGTGTCAGTTAGTGTGTTAGCTGAGGTCCGTGCTCTGACCATTAACTGAAATTATTTTTACCACACGCACACCCCCACGCCCCCCCTTATCGTTGACTTTGCCATCACTTCATATGGCCGGTTGCTACAAATTGCCCAGCCATTTTCCTCTCTTCTTTATGGGACTGATTTCTATACTACCAACAGTTTCATAATCACTCGATGCGTAATTTGCTCTAATTTTGAATTTGCAGTTGAGTATTTGCTCCTTTAAAACACGTACGCTTAAAGTGTCTTTATAGAAGCTCTCACATCCGATTTCTGAGAGGACGTAATTGCCTCTCGCTAAACGGAGGAAGAAGAAGAAGAATAAAAGGATAAAAGGGGGGAAAAAAAGAACAATTGTGGCAGAACTGCAAAAAGACCATAAGAAAGGGTCAGTCGCAATTCACCGAGACAAATGAATCAACGGTTTGTTTCCTTCAGGGGTCATTTTGTTTTTAATTCTACCCTTTATTTTGAATGCATTTATTGGTAAAATAAGGATGTTTGAGATGATGAAAGGAAACAAAAAGAAACAACAACAATATATATATATAAAAAGTAAGTGAACCATTTGCACAATCTGTGAAAATGTGAATAATTTTAACAAAATTAGTGAGATCATACAAAATGCATGTTATTTTTTATTTAGTGCTGTCCTGAGTAAGATATTTTACATAAAAGATGTTTATATATAGTCGACAAGAAAACAAAAATAGCTGAGTTTATTTAAATGACCCCGTTCAAAAATATGTGAACCATTGGTTCTTAATACTGTGTGTGGTTACCTGGATGATCTATGTTTTTTTGTTTTGTGATGGTTGTTCATGAGTCTCTTGTTTATTCTGAGCAGTTAAACTGAACTCTGTTCTCCAGAAAAATCCTCCAGGTCCTGCAGATTGTTCAGTTTTCCAGCATCTTTTGCATATTTGAACCCTTTCCAGCAGTGATTGTATGATTTTGAGATCCATCTTTTCATACTGAGGACAACTGAGGGACTCAAACACAACTATTAAAAAAAGTTCAAACATTCTCTGATGCTCCAGAAGGAAACACAATGCATTAAGAGTCAGGGGTGAAAACTTTTGAACAGGTTGAAGATGTCCCAATTTTTCTTATTTTGTTGAAATATCTTTTTTTTTTTTTAAATTAGTACTGCCCGTCGGAAGCAACAGAAGATATTTGCATTATTTCCCAGAAGAAAAAATAAGTACAATTTACCTTGATATTCGAATTCAAAAGTTTTCACCCCCGGCTCTTAATTCATCGTGTTTTAATTGTGTTGTGTTTTTGTAATTTTTATTATTATTTTTGAAATATGTCTGTGACGACCAGGGCGGGCGAGAGCCGTGAGAGAACGGCGCGAGGCCGGTGGCTCGAGAGATAATGAGCTCCACCTGGGAGGCGCGCCGGCCTCGAGTCTCTCACGGAGGAGCTCCGGGAGCATAAAAGGAGGAGCGACGACAGTGAAGGACGAGAGAGGACCAGGCCTCGATATTATTTTATGTTTTATTATGTTTGTGTGGCCGGCAGATGTCCGCGAGGGTCTGCCGGCATTACTTTCGTTTTGCTCTTTGTTAATGTAACGCAGTTCGTATATGTGGGAAGAAGGAGGCGGGAACTGGCGAACGTTCAACATAAGTTTAATATAAAATAAACAACAGAACAAAACGAAAGTAACGCCGGCAGACCCTCGCGGACGTCTGCCGGCCAAACAAACATAATACAACATAACGTAAAGTCCAGGCCTGGTCCTCTCTCGTCCTTCACTGTCGTCGCTCCTCCTTTTATGCTCCCGGAGCTCCTCCGTGAGGGACTCAAGGCCGGTGCGCCTCACAGGTGACGATCATTAACACTCGCGTCACCGGCCTCGTGCCGTTCCCTCACGGCTCTCGCCCGCCCTGTGAAATGTTGCCTTGGCAAAGAGCTGATATAAAATGGTTTTAGTTTTAGTTAACGATAATAACCCTGATACAGTTTTTTTTACCTTTGATGTAATTTACAGGTTTTTTTGTTTTGTTGTCACATGATTTTTTTTCCAATATTAATAATGTTAATAATATTTCAGAATAACATTTCAGATTCAGATCTATTTTTCACTTGAAGCTGCACAAGCAAACAAAATGACAAAATGATTTCAGACTTAAATTTCAGGCTCACGAAATCTTTCAAACCATAGAATCTAAACGCAGACGTTCCCCATCCATGTTCTAGTCAAAGCTAACGAGCTCTCAGTGTGGATAACAAGCACTAGCCTACAATTAAAGGCTAGCCACCACAGACTTCACAACTCAGGAAGTTTGCAGTCATCCCTCTTGCTTTGTGGCATACACAATCCCATTAGCATGTTTGAATGGGGCCTTTTCATATGTTTCGATGCACATAGTCTTGGCTCTTGAATGGTGAAATGCAAATGGGGTGCTTGCTGGTCTATTATGTGAGTATCTCAGCCTCTCTACCTGCCCAATGTCTATACAGGAGCCCATTGTGCTGGTCCAGAGGAGGTAACCTGCCTCCACCACACCTTTTATTATGAAAGCACCTGCACGTGGTGATTACTGCTAGGTGAGATGGAAGAAACTGGTTTAGGTCATGCTGACTCTGTCAAACTCTCTGATCCACGCCCCTCACTCTAATTCAGATGCACCAAATAAAAGGAAAGTGCTGGAAAAATATTACAGCAAATGACAAGCTTCGTTTGCATTTGCAGCTTAGCGGAAGCTTTGTGGGGGAGAGCTTGGTCATTGTTATTCACAACCCTCCCTTTGCCTAAACTGGATGAGATTAAGATGAATCGTAATAAAGAGCATTCACAAGGATGTGACAGACATTTCATAGGTCCTACAGATTTATAGGATAATTGTCTCTTGGGTTTATTTTGATAACATGTATTACAATCCACTTCTTTAACCTTTGCTGCCACTTCACTGTCTTCTGAGCTCTGTACAAAGCTATTCTTGAGGAATGTTTAGTGTTTCATATATGACATTACGTTTGACGTCTTCTCATGACATTAAAGTGAATGTCACATATTATTCATTAATCAAAGGCTGTTTGAAGTGGGGGAATGGCTGTTGTGATTCTATAACTCACTTTACAAAGAACGAAAAAGCACCAAACAGAGGAGGTTTTTAAACTGGACTTTCTTCGTTTTGTATATTCAGCATATGATGCGAAAAAATAGATAGGCAGGTATAATTCATATTGCATCCATGGATTAAGATGATTGCATTATTCAATTTGAAGCTCTCAGATCAAAACCTTTGCTTTTTTTTTCTAAATGCAGTTTTATTTACATTGTTTATCAGCTTGAGAATTTTTAGATTACAAAAACATTACCATGGTAAATATAGTTTCTGCCGAAAGATCATAACATAATAACTAACATGAATATTTCATATTAATTAAAAGGTCATATTTCTATGGAAGCTCGTTTCTGCCACTAAATAAATAAAATAATACTATTAATTGCGTAATTTTTAAATAGTTTATATCCTGCAATTACGACTTTTTTTCTTGCGATTCTGACTTTTTTCTCACAATTGTGAGTTTCCATCTTGCAATTCTGACTGCAGAATTGTGTGATATAAAGACGCAATTGCGAGGAAAAAAAAGACAGAATTGTGGGATATGAACTCGCAATTGTGAGGAAAAAAGTAAGAATAGCAAGAAAAATAGTAAGAATTGTGAGAAAAAAGTCATAATTGCGGGATATAAAGTCAGAATTGTGACAAAAAAGTTGGAAATGCAGGACATAAACGCGCAATTGCGAGAAAAAATTGTCAGAATTATATCCCGTCAGAATTGCAGGATATAAGGAATTGCGAGAAAAAAGTCAGAATTGCTAGAAAAAGTCAGAATTGTGGGATATAAACTCGGAATTGCAAAAAAACGTCAATTGCTAGAAAAAGTCAGAATTGCAGGTTACAAACTCGCAATTGCGAGATAAATAGTCAGAATTGTGGGAAGAAAGTTGAATTGGTGGATATAAACTTGCAATTGTGAGGAAAAAAGTCTGAATTGTGGAATATAAACTCATAATTGTGAGGAAAAAGTCGGAATTGAAAAATAGTTTTTAAAAAAAGTAAAATACAATTTCTTTCTTTTTTTTCTTTTAGAAATTTTAGAGATTTCAGATAATTTATTTATTTATTTACTGATGAATTGATTGATTGATTGATTGATTGATTGACAGTGGTGGCTGATTAATATCAAGTCACCACAGATTCATAGCATCTAGTAATAATCGCAGTAATTAAAGTAGCAGAACCTACGAGTCCCATAGTAAATGTTTGTCACAGACAGTCTTGGCAATTAAACATTTATTCCTTTTTTGAAGGTCCACTTTTACAAGCTTGCATTTTCTGTGTTGTTCTAAGTTTATTAGCTCGTCTGCATCTGCTTTTTCTGTTGGTTTGTTTAGTCTCTGTGTGGGACTGGAAACTCTTCAGCCCCGGTGACCAGCAGCAGGTGAGGGCCGCAAACCTCTTTGAAGTCCTGGCTCCTTATTGATCGTGTGCATATTCTAAAAATCAAAGAGGGCTTCAAAGGCATATCTAAACTCTAAAAGACCCCTGCGCGCCCAAAACAGGCCGAGCAGTGACAGCGTGAACAAGCAAAGCAGGTGGTACTTGAGGAGGTCCAACCCCCCAACAGTACCTCGGCACCACAGACTGTCCCACTGCAGCAGCCATTACACTGCTAATGTCAGTAATGGCCATTTGTGACAAGAACAAATCCTCTCTGAGGAAGGTTTAATATTATTGTGGCTAGACTCGCCGCTAGCTATGGGCATGTATTGATGTGTTTCTGCTGGGCGGTGCATTAGTTAGCAAGTCAACTGTATGTGATTGGAATGAAAGTCTGGGTGCTATAGCTAACAAGCCTTGCATTACTAAAAGGTCTTTGATTCATTATTTGAAGGCTATGGCAGGGAGGTGCATGTGACTGTATATGTCATGATGGTACAAATGTGCCAGTCAGTGGAGAGGTAGTTTGCTATACATTTTATTCCACTGTATAGGGACAAAACTAGATTATGTTTTGTTGAATGTGAGAGCAACACAAGTAAATGAAGTAATGCAAAAAAAATTTAAATTGTTAAAGGAATTTTGTTAATAGTTATTATTAAGTGGTGTTTATTGGGCACAGTGTTACTTTAGTCTCACTGTTATATTTTTCTGTTTTTATAGTAATTTTAGTTACATTTTTAATAATTCTGTTGTGTTTTGTAATTTTTTATAAATGTAGCTTTTAAATATGTCTATGTAGTTTTTATTAATTTTTATTTCAGTTTGTTATTTTAGTACACTGTAAATGAAAATGAGGAATGTGGCAACCAGCTGAAATAAAATAAAAATAAAAATATATGTATATATACATATACATATACAGTGGGTACGGAAAGTATTCAGACCCCCTTAAATTTTTCACTCTTTGTTATATTGCAACCATTTGCTAAAATCATTTAAGTTCATTTTTTTCCTCATTAATGTACNGTTTATTTATATATTAAAGTTTTGTTTGAATGTTCGCCGGTTCCCGCCTCCTTCTTCCCATATTTACGAACTGTGTTACATTGTGTTTTGTAATTTTTTATAAATGTAGCTTTTAAATATGTCTATATAGTTTGTATTCATTTTTATTTAAGTTTTAGTTATTTTAGTACACTGTAAATGAAAATGAGGAATGTGGCAACCAGCTGAAATGAAATAAAAATAAAAATGTATGTATGTATACATATACAGTGGGTACGGAAAGTATTCAGACCCCCTTCAATTTTTCACTCTTTGTTATATTGCAGCCATTTGCTAAAATCATTTAAGTTCATTTTTTTCCTCATTAATGTACACACAGCACCCCATATTGACAGAAAAACACAGAATTGTTGACATTTTTGCAGATTTATTAAAAAAGAAAAACTGAAATATCGCATGGTCCTAAGTATTCAGACCCTTTGCTGTGACACTCATATATTTAACTCAGGTGCTGTCCATTTCTTCTGATCATCCTTGAGATGGTTCTACACCTTCATTTGAGTCCAGCTGTGTTTGATTATACTGATTTGACTTGATTAGGAAAGCCACACACCTGTCTATGACCTTACAGCTCACAGTGCATGTCAGAGCAAATGAGAATCATGAGGTCAAAGGAACTGCCTAAAGAGCTCAGAGACAGAATTGTGGCAAGGCACAGATCTGGCCAAGATTACAAAAAAAATTCTGCTGCACTTAAGGTTCCTAAGAGCACAGTGGCCTCCATAATCCTTAAATGGAAGATGTTTTGGATGACCAGAACCCTTCCTAGAGCTGGCCGTCCGGCCAAACTGAGCTATAGGGGGAGAAGAGCCTTGGTGAGAGAGGTAAAGAAGAACCCAAAGATCACTGTGGCTGAGCTCCAGAGATGCAGTCGGGAGATGGGAGAAAGTTGTAGAAAGTCAACCATCACTGCAGCCCTCCACCAGTCGGGGCTTTATGGCAGAGTGGCCCGACGGAAGCCTCTCCTCAGTGCAAGACACATGAAAGCCCGCATGGAGTTTGCTAAAAAACACCTGAAGGACTCCAAGATGGTGAGAAATAAGATTCTCTGGTCTGATGAGACCAAGATAGAACTTTTTGGCCTTAATTCTAAGCGGTATGTGTGGAGAAAACCAGGCACTGCTCATCACCTGTCCAATACAGTCCCAACAGTGAAGCATGGTGGTGGCAGCATCATGCTGTGGGGGTGTTTTTCAGCTGCAGGGACAGGACGACTGGTTGCAATCGAGGGAAAGATGAATGCGGCCAAGTACAGGGATATCCTGGACGAAAACCTTCTCCAGAGTGCTCAGGACCTCAGACTGGGCCGAAGGTTTACCTTCCAACAAGACAATGACCCTAAGCACACAGCTAAAATAACGAAGGAGTGGCTTCACAACAACTCCGTGACTGTTCTTGAATGGCCCAGCCAGAGCCCTGACTTAAACCCAATTGAGCATCTCTGGAGAGACCTAAAAATGGCTGTCCACCAACGTTTACCATCCAACCTGACAGAACTGGAGAGGATCTGCAAGGAGGAATGGCAGAGGATCCCCAAATCCAGGTGTGAAAAACTTGTTGCATCTTTCTCAAAAAGACTCATGGCTGTTTTAGATGAAAAGGGTGCTTCTACTAAATACTGAGCAAAGGGTCTGAATACTTAGGACCATGTGATATTTCAGTTTTTCTTTTTTAATAAATCTGCAAAAATGTCAACAATTCTGTGTTTTTCTGTCAATATGGGGTGCTGTGTGTACATTAATGAGGAAAAAAAATGAACTTAAATGATTTTAGCAAATGGCTGCAATATAACAAAGAGTGAAAAATTTAAGGGGGTCTGAATACTTTCCGTACCCACTGTATATACACACACACACTCACACCCATACATCTGGAATTTTCTTCTAAAATTAGCATTTTTTATCTAGCTTGTATGTTTATATTCAGTTTTTTTCACCTTAATGGCAATGAAAAGGACCTATTAGTTGCCATTAAAGTGAAATTACTGAACCTAAACATACCAGCTTGATAAAAATTCTAATTTTAGAAGAAAACTTCAGACAGGTGAAGTCTTCGTATAAAATGTAAAGCAGCTGTGTAAGACCCTTATGTCATTTCAAATTTGTATGGATTTATTTCGTTCTGTGGAACGCAAAGAAGATGTTTAGACGAATGTTTCAGCAGTTTTCCAAAACAACATTGGACCCCACTGACTTTCATTGTATGGATAAATATATTCCACAGAAGAATGAAAGTCAGGTTTGGAACAACATTAGTGTCGGTAAATGAAAATTTTGATGAATTATAGTACCTTTCATTTGTTAATTATTTGATTCATTATCCATAAACACAGTACCACATGGTTATTTAATATATAAACATTTTTCAGTTGCACTTTATTTTACAGTATGTGCACTTACAGCATCCTTACCTCAGAAAGCACCCAATAATATAAGGAAACTACGTTAGGTTTAGGGGAAGGTTCAGGGTTATTACCTAGTTATAACCCAGTTATTCACTATAATAAGTACAAATTATGGAACAGGACTGTAAAATAAAGTGCTACCCATTTTTCAATCATGATGTATGTGGGATATTAAATATTTCATATATCATGACATATTAGGTTATTCCACTCAGCCCTCCTCGAGGTGGAAGGTGAGAGTGGATACATCAGCAGGACACATCGGTCTGTCGCTCTGTCTCACGGCTAGATTAACCGCCTCGCGTGAGTCTCTGGCCCCGTTCTGACGTGAATTCCATTGGTTCCTGATTTAACTCATTCTCGGCAGTGTCCATGCTTCTGTCAGCTTTCTTACTTCTTCACACACCGGCTAAGCATTAGTGAAGTGACTCTTCTAAGCACTCCTTTCATTGTGTTAAAAGATTAGGATCTTAGGATTTAGCTTTGTTTAATTTTTTTATTATTTTTATTTTACTTTGGTCAGTCTTTAGCCCCCTTAAAAATGAGCATTTCACTTGAGTTCTAGCGGAGATGTGTTGTAGAAGTTAAGTGTAATTGTACATCATATTTAACGTCTCCTAAAACAGCAGGGGTGTGTTCGGTTTTGGACTGTGAAAAGCCTTTTTTCCCCCCATTTCCATGTCTTACACTCACATTGTTGTGGTTTGCTTCAAAGCCATTGAAAGACTGTCTTATGGGCCTCTGTCAATTCAGGTTTTGTTCACTGTAAGGTTGTAGCGCCATAGCAAGTGTCATCTGCCCTTAAAACGCATGTAAGCAAACAAACAGACACTGAATGAAGTATGTTCCGCAGGACACTGCACTGGATAAACGAGCGAGAACGTTAAAACCGCTAACTTCTTTAAGACTCCTAAGTCCTAAATAACCTCCTTTAGGGAGAGAGGGAACACACAAGAATGGCCCAGCCGGCCTTTTCTTTAGATGCCACACAATGCAAACAATGAACTTACTGACCCCCAAAATCCTCTTTCGTAACATTTAGGGGTATTGCTGGCCATGTTTTATTGACTGTTTTAGTTGTATGTGGATTTTTTGAGCTATTCAAATGGACAATTCTCAAAGAAAATGCTAAATACTGTGTGCTCTCATCTTGAAAAGTGAAGAACAGTGGAAAAGAGACACGAGTTTTGTTTTGTAAAAAGAAACAGCCCATTTGAATAATACATAGATTTTTTTTTTTTTGCAATAAGAAATTATTTCATTTTGTTTTACATTTTCCCAACAATTGTCCTTTATATAAAGCTAAATAAATAAATAAATAAATAAATAGTGCTATATTATTTATATTTAAATATATTATTTATTTTTCAAAGTTGTATTTGCTGTACTGCGAGAAAAAATAGTCATAATTGTCAGAAAAAAGTCGGAATTGCGTGATATAACCTCGTAATTGTGAGGGGAAAAAAAGTCAGAATTGTTAGAAAAAAAGTCAGTTGTGGGATATAAACTCGGATTGCTAGAAAAAGTCAGAAGTGTGTGATATAATCTCAGAATTGGGAGAAAAAAGTCAGAATTGCGGAATATAAACTCGCAATTGAAAGAAAAATTCAGAATTGCAGGATATAAACTCAGAATTGTGAGAAAAAAGTCAGAAGTGTGGGATATAAACTCGGAATTGTGAGAAAAAAGTCAGAATTGCAAGAAAAAAGGTCAGGATTGCAGGATATGAACTCGGAACTGTAAGAAAAAAGTAATAATTGTGGGATATAAACGCGGAATTGCAAGAAAATTCAGAATTTATATGTAATTGTGAGAAAAAAGTCAGAATTGCAAGATGTAAACTTGGAATTGCAAGAAAAATAGTCAAAATTGTTGGAAAAAAGTCTAAATTGTATGATATAAACTTGCAATTAGGAAGGAAAAAAGTCATAATTGTGAGAAAAAAAGTCATAATTGTTGGATATAAACTCGGAATTAGGAAAAAAAAGTCAGAATTACAGCATATGAACTCGGAACTGCGAGAAAAAAAGTCCGAATTGCGAGGAAAAAGGGGAAGGGCAATTTTCTTTTATTTACCATAACGGTCATGAAAATAATGTCAGGCAGAAAATCTTAATGGTCCTAAAATAAGCTTTATTTTCTTTATGAAAAAAAAAAAAAAACACCTTTTGATTTTTGGATGTATAGTACAGCAGCATCTTTTTTATATTATAACTAACTTTTTATGTGTTATGTCTGTACAGGTTATCTGGAATATGTTTCCCAACATGCGTGTTTTACATGCATAACCAAAATATATATTTCTGTGGTGAGCAACTGACCGCAAGTAGAACTGTTTTAAGATTCTTTATTTGAAGTCAGACAGTCAGAGGTTTCATGTTTACATTTCATGCTGTGAAACTTGTCGAAGAAGAAACCATGGGCGAAGAGAGAGCGCTTAGCAGGGGTTGGCCAATCACAGCACATCATCTGCTTTGGTGTTTGTGGTCCATGACATGTAATTATAACCTAAACATTAGAAGTGCTTCAAAAGGCCAAAGAACATATATGTCTGTTGTGGCCTCTTGACAGAAACCTTCACGAGTGTGGTATCTAAATTGGTCTATTGAAGAAAAATGGCCTAAATGAGCTGTGAATGTTAAATCTGCGTCCCGTTAAAACGTAGGTGTTTTTTTTTACAGACTCCAGTCACAATGCCTCGCAAAAGGACAATTGGCACATTTAGGAACTGTGTGAAAAAGTCCTGTGTCTGCAGAACTATGGCAGACTGGAGAATATGAATAGGCTTTTTACAGGTCAGAGCTTCCATTCAACCCACTGACATTGTTATTATCTGACGGTCATGGATGTGGCTAATTAATATTCCCATCATACCCCATAGGGCAAATTAGTCAAAAATATGCTCCAGACAGTGTTTTCACAGTCTTGCTCCCGGATTTTTTACCTTATATTTTGACTTGTTGACTTACACGCTCTGTTCTAAAACTTAGTAAGATACATAGGCAGCTAGCTGTAGCAGAACCTGACTTCAACATTGTAACCCACAAAGAACCTCATAAGTGACTAATTTTGAATTCTACATAGGCAACAACATGCTACAAAACACACTCTAAAAAAGGCTGGGTTAAAAACAAAATTGAAGTAACCCAGCATTGTGATGTTTTTACCAAGCTGGTTGGGTTAAATGTTTGACCCCAAATGCTGGGTTGTATTATTGAACTCAACTATTGATTAAAAATTACTATACTGCCGTTTTAAAATGAACCCAAAATACATTGAAAATTAAAATCATGCACGGAATTACTAGAGCAACAACACAGGCAACAGTAATAATCAAAAAGTGAACATTTATCACTCTAAAAATGCTGGGTTAAAAACAACCCAATTTGGGTTGATAATGGACAAACCCATATGGCTGGCTTAAAATGAAGCAAAAATATTTTGGAAATTACAATTCAGACACATAATTACCAGAGGCAACAATAATAAACATTTTTTAATAAGCAATTTAATAAATGTTTAATGAATAATTATAAATTAAACATATTAATAAATATTCATTTATTAAACATATTAAAAAATGTTTATTTCCAACCTATTTTGGGTTCATTTTGAATCAAGCAATAGAGTCATTTTTAAACAATAGTTGAGTTAAATAAAACTACCCAGCTGGTTTGGCAAACATTTAACCCAAACACTGGGTTAAAACAACTCAATTGTTGGGTTTTTCCATTTTCAACCCAACTTGGGTTGTTTTTTATCCCAGCATTTGTTTAGAGTGATTAATAAGCAAGAACACCCACACTGTAAAAAAAAAAGAAAAGAAAAGAAAGAAACCTTGGGTTATTTTATTAACCCAACCATTAGTTTACTCATGCTGGGTCACTATGTTGGGTTATTCCCCCCACATTTCACTGGGTTAAAATTACCCACATTTGGGAAGTTGCTACATTAACCCATAGTTGGGTTACTTGCTGGGTTAGTTTTAACCCAACATTTTTAAGTGAGCAGGAAAGCATAAAAATATAGGAAAGAGTTAAAACAACATGTATATGTGTCTGTGAGTGAGAAAGTGCAGAAAAGAATGACAACTCAACAATAATACAGCTTATACTGTTAAAAGAAATAGCTTTTTAAAAGTTAAATATTTATTAACTTACGTGAACATTTGTACATAAACAAGCGTACAGCATTCTGAGAACATATTTTAACATCCGAATTAATAATATTCAGCATTATAATGATTAAAAAATCAGTTTATTCAAGGAAAAATTAATTTTCATCATGCGAGATGGCCGCTGACTGACATCTCATCTCTGTATATTGCATTGCATTCTCCTTGGCATTTCTAAGGTCTCTTTTTGAATGATATTTTTACCACGGGTGGTACAGTGGAATGCTAGGGGGTTAAATAAAATGATTTACAGCACTGTAAACTTGACTTTATAGACAAAATAATATGTATACAAACTTTTATTTTACTGAAGAATGCACCAATTTGGCGGCGTTGAGATCTGCTCTCTCCTGACGAGGATTGCTCTGGCTTTACTACAGCAACCCAACAGCTGGGTTGCTGTAGTAAAGCCACCATTCGCTGGGTTTTTGACAGGTTTGCCAGGTTTTCACAACAAAACCTACCAAATTGCTACTCAAAACTAGCCCAATTGCATTTCGGGGGGTCCCCTGGTAAAAATCGCGTTCAGCAGGGTAAAATCCATGTTTTTGGCGAGGTTGCCCTGGTAAAATTAGCAATATCATTGAGGCATCATGATTAAAGGCAGCAGACTCCTTTTGGAAAAGCATCTGTGTCAAACTGCTTGGTAACTCACTAGGTTTTGGAACAGAGCAATACAATTAAAACCGGTGATATATCGCCAGTTGCAGTTTCTTTGTTGCCGAAAGGCCATTTCTAAGTAAATCAAATAAACTTTTATCATCATTTGTAAAGCTTTTATTTCCCTCAAGTCAGGTAATTTTGCACCATATTATTGTTTTATGACCAATATCTCATTATCATCATTACTTAAAATATACTGCATACTTCTCAGTATTTTTAGTGTTATACGCACAAAATCAATTTACGCACCCACAAGGAGCACCCCACCTGAAACCTATTTCATTATTGTGCCTTTCTGACAAAAAAAACCAAAAAAACAAAAACACCTCAGACTGAGTCCAAGTTATTGCTGACTACAATGCTAATGTCGCCATAACAATAAAAATCTATCATATGAATTTGTCAGTATAAAGTCTCAGCCCTGAGGCGGTGGGTTATTGTTTTATTCTATTAGCCTCTTATTACCAGCACTCTTAGAGACCTCCCCACTCACGCAGCCCGCCTGAACATTTATCAGGTCGTGTACAAACGTCTGGAACGTATGACGGCTGCTCTCTCCATGTCTGCTCCAGGGCAAACGGAAACCGTAGGCTGTGTTAACAAACTAATGGCTCTCTGTGCATCTGTTATCAGACTGCACCTGGTCTAGCTGATGCTACACGGGGCTGTCAATGTATTTCCATAATGCTTTTCTTGACGAAATATGATTATATTTTTTATGTATGTTTTGCCTTTTGTATAAGAGATGTTTAGCCTAACTGAAGGTAAGCTTCAGTATTGGTATTGATTATATTTATGCTTTTACATGAATGATATTTCAAATCTTGCTTAACGGAGGTGTGCTATTATTTTATTATGCGATCAGACTTTCTTTTTCAACTGGCAAATGATACATCAAATAAGAACTGTATCCATTTTTCTTTTAAAGGGGCGGCTGATTATGATTTCACTTTTTAACTTTAGTTAGTGTGTAATGTTGCTGTTTGAGAATAAACAACATCTGCAAAGTTACAATGCTCAAAGTTCATTGCAAAGGGAGATATTTTCTTTTAAATAATTCTCTGTTGAAGGACTACAACAAACGGCTGGTAGGACTACAACAAGCTTCTTCCCGGGTTATGACATCACTAACCCTAAACCCCGCCCCTGAACACGCAACAAGAGATTTCAACACTGAATATGCACAAAAGATTAACATGACGGCACATGCTAGTTGATCAGTTGAATCAACTCCACAGCAACTACATAAATTTATCCACTAACCATTCAGAAACGTCCAGTTTCATTCTAAAAGTTGTAACTTCTTCCTGAGTCTCTCCATCAGTGTCAACTCCGGTTTGAACAATGTAAGGCTGAACACCGTTACTGACAATCCTCATTTTGGCTGCGTGAGATTCTCCAGCTTTGTTGTTGTTGAGCAACCGAAGCACGAGCTGTTAAAGCTCCGCCCTCTTCTGGAAAGTGGGCCATTTCAGAAAATTCTGATTTTAAAATAGAACTACATGTTGTTTTGAAACAACACCAATGTCTGTGGTAACATCCAAAACTGTAAAATTACTGTAAAAACTACAATTTAAACAATTTTACAGACCAAATACAAGTTTGGACAAAAAATATTGTTTCTGCCTAAACGAATACATGATGTTAGCTAACTGCATGGTTTGCATTATCTTAGAACTGTACTTTTCTGACATATGAAGATTACTTGAACACAGTCACCTCTGATAACAAATTACTCTAAATTGCAATGTAGATAGGCATTTTCTGTAAATTATATGCATTGTGAAAAGCGCTATACAAATAAATGTGAATTGAATGTGTGTGGATTGAAATGTGAAAAACATAAGGTTTATAAAACGATAAAAAACATGTTTTAGTCTAATAAATATGTCTGCACTGTAAAAAGGTATTTTCATGACGTGTTATCACAACATTTCTTCTTTTGTCAAATCAACTTATATAATTAATGTGGTTCAGATAACATAACATTTTGAGTTTCTGTTGATTAAACCAATCGTCTTCATTGTATGAACTCAAATTTTTAATTTCAATGAACTCAAAATTTTAAGGCAACCAAGTAACTTACTTTTAAGTTAAACCAACAATTATTTTTTACAGTGTGCATAAATTATGTATGTATGTCTAATTGGTGTGAACAAAAACATCAGAAGGGCTGAATGAAAATGCAAATTCATTCTCTGACAGTTGGTGGCGCTTCTGGAAAAGCTGAAATATAGCGAATAAATAGTCAAACATGTCTAGCGTGTTTACATAGAAAAACAATGGAAAAGCAGCGCAGTGAAATTCAAAAACGTGTTTTGAACGGCCCCTTAAAGTGCAGCTACAAGGTCACTAATTGCTGTTGTAACTTTGCGACATATTTGACACTTCCGTCGAGGCACTAAATTTGTGGCTAACCAAATGATTAGACCTCTGGCCTGGCGCTCAGTTCCTTTACGTTCAGAGTGCAAGCAGCAGCCTTTGGCTATATACACCACCATCCACAGAGTAATTACCAGACTATTTAAAATAACGCCACAGCAATCAGACGGCGATAACATGCAATTAAGATGTGTTGCCAGATTACAGAACTAGCCAACGTACATAACCAATCTTGCACCGACGTCCCCCAAGATAAAGTGGCCATCTCGTGAAATGTCAAACTGTAGTGATTTAATCAGATTATTTTCAATTAATATGCATGTCTCCCTGTCCTGTGTTCACTTGTGTTATTGACAGTGATGTATTAAGCTCATCTTAGCGGAATTTATCCCAGAGACACTCATTTTTCTGATGGTTGCTTTTCCTGTCTCATTCTTCCTTTGCCTGCGAGCTGTGCGTGATCTTACTCAACGCCCCATCTATCCCCCACTCGCCCCACACNAATCTCTCACCCCCCCCCACCCCAAATCATTCCTAGGATTAGGGCTTCATGTCAGAGCAGAGAGGGGACAATCTCGTGAAAGGGCACCGATATAAATAGAGTGTTGAAATATAATTGTTTGTAACGTCATTTCACCCCCATGTTAAGTCCCTGGGCGTCCTGTTGGAGGAAGGCAGACAGCCGTGGATGACAGCAGCCCTGGGACTTGCCGTCCTGGGCCCGTAGAGACATTTCATCCCGCTTGTCTGGAAGCTTTCCGCAGCTTACCGCCACACGATTCCAATCAAATCCCGCTCCGGAGGAACGTGGATCTGCGAACTCCGAAATAGTGTACAGCCAAACATTATGCGCCACTTCACGGCGTTGCAAAACACTCGAGTGGATGTTGAGCCCTTACATGCACCCATTTGGAGTTGTGTGTGAATTAATTTCGATGATGAATTGCAGTTTTCACTGCTGGGAAAGTGTGTATTTGTGTGTGTGTGTGTGTGCTGTCACAGACAGCAGGCTGCTCGGTCACATCTGAGTGGGCTGTACCATCCAGCCTCGGGGGCTACAGTACTCACCGTTCCTAGATTGAAACATCCCGTGTCATTTCCTGCTTCGCTGGCTCCACCAGTCAGGGAAAAAGAGAAGGCTGAAATATGAATTGTGCTTGCCCTCCTTCAGAGCTGATTATCGGGCCGGGCCTTTCAAACGCCTCCCTGTTTCACGGTGGTCCCAGGAACAAGCCTACAAAGAAGCCAAATGAGATGGCAATGGGATCAGCCACATGTTGTACTTGTGTAGTCAAGCCATTGTTCCAGTCAAGCTCAAAAAGAGATGCACGACTGAGTCCTTTTTCATATGCTTCTCCATGGATGTGTGTGGTTTTGTTGAGGTGACCGTGTGTGTGCTTGTATGTGTGTGTTCCTCATGTCGTCAGCAGTCAGACCAGGAGATATCCTAAGATGAGGTTTCTACGAGGGACCCTTCTCTAATGGAGCTATCCGTCAGCTATCCGAGTTGCGTTCTGGCCCCTGCACCGTAGGGTCTTTTCTTTAATGCTAAAGCGCAGGGTCTAAGCACTGCTAGTGGGGGCCATTTGTCAAATGCGTCTGGGGGAAACTTGTTAGGCATTTTCTCTGAGCTTGAAATGCATTCAGGTCTTTTGTGCTATGGGTTGTGGGATATCTAAATACAATGCTGTCGGTACTAAATTAAGACTTGTTTATGTTCTCAAGCTTGTAATGTTTATTTTATTAAAAGGGATAGTTCATCCTAAAATGAAAATTAAGTCATAATTTACTCACCCTGGTGTTGTTCTAATGTTGTATGGCCTTCTTTCTTTTATGGACCAAAAAAGTAAAAAAAAATGTTTATTATAATAATTTTTTTTTTATGTCCTGCTCGCGCTCTTCCATATAATGGCAGTGAATAGCAACCAGCTTTAAAAAGATGCAAAAGTATCTCATAATTATCCCATGCGACACGTGCAGTATATTCCAAGTGTTCTGGGGGTATGTGATAGGGTTTAGTAAAAAACAAACTGAAATTGAATGTATTGTTTAATGAAATCCTTGACCTTTGCCATTGGTCTTCTGTGCACGGTTACATGAGGTGTGCGTTCATGAGACTCTATTAGCGCAACAGTTCATTCCGTCTCTCCCAGAAAAAGCACACAAATCAAGATTAACAAAAATGTCACATGAAATACAATGCATAGAATTCCCCCCAAAATATTCATGTGCTTCTTCACTGAGTCAAATATCCGGGACGGATATTAATGTCCGGGACGGAGTTAACTAGTCGCACAGCCATACAGAGAAGACCAACGGCCAAGGTCAAGAATTTTGTTAAATAACACATACAATTTCAGTTTGTTTTTCGCTAAACTAGGGCTGCTACTAACGATTATTTTGATAATCGATTATTTGGCCGATTAATCGATTAATTGGATTTTAAAAAGCCCAATTTCTTTCTCTTTTTTTTAATCAACAAAACATTTGAGATCCAGGGGGCGGAGTCGGGAAGGTTAAAGGATTAGTCCACTTTTAAATAAAATTTTCCTGATAATTTACTCACCCCCATGTCATCCAAGATGTTCATGTCTTTCTTTCTTCAGTCGAAAAGAAATTAAGGTTTTTGATGAAAACATTCCAGGATTGCAGCGCCAGTTACATTTTTTCCGTAAGTAGGACATACAGCGTAAGCTTTTTGGAGAATATGGAAATGCCGTTTTGGCGAAAGCACTTAGAAGGCGAACATTTGTTTATATAAAGCATATACATTTACATTTATTTTTTTTGAAAATGACCTATTGTTTCGCTAGATAAGACCCTTATTCCTCGTCTGGTATCGTTTAAAGCTCTTTGAAGCTGCACTGAAACTGTAATTTTGACCTTCAACCGTCTGGAGGCCATTGAAGTCCACTATAAGGAGAATAATCCTGGAATGTTTTCATCAAAAACCTTAATTTCTTTTCGACTGAAGAAAGAAAGACATGAACATCTTGGATGACATGGGGGTGAGTAAATCATCAGGAAAATTTTATTTAAAAGTGGACATCCTTTAAGGGATACGTAAGTAGGTTAAGGGATATGTAAAGTGGGAGGAGTTGGATCTAGAACCAGGGGGTGGAGATGGGTATGTTTAGATACAGGGGCGGAGACGGGTAGGTTTAGGGATATGCAAAGTGGGAGAAGTTGGATTTAGATCCAACCCCTCCCCCTGGATTTTGTTTTTCTGCAGTGAGGACCATCTCGATATTTCAGCAAAATTAATATTTTTGCGCTGAATATTAATCGTCTGTTTGACGCGTATGCGCTGGCACTCATTCCGTAAAGTCTGAAGTGTAAAACGCAGACTGTCAGGACGAACCTTCATGCAAAATGGAAATACTCGTGTGAATTTGTAACACATTCAAATAAGGATAAAACCGTAAAATAAAAGTTTTGCCCTGAGGAAACATCACATATTAAACGGCACACGCATCTGTCAAAGCACACAGGACAAGCCATGTTAAACATTACGCTAATGCATTAGCTTGAAGCATTTGGGGCAGCTTGGATCACATACTTTTCCCGCAGAAGCTCACTCTGTTTCCTCCGCTATTTTTAGATGCAGTTTGTGTCCATGGAAATGCGTTATTCAGTGCTGTAATTTGACGCGACTGGCAGAAGTTTTCCGTGCACGGTGGGCGCGACTAATCGATAATGACGTTGCTGATTATTTTCATTATTGATTATTATCGATTTGACTGATTAGTTGTTGCAGCCCTACACTAAACCCTATCATATACCCCTTGAACACTTTGAATATACTGTGCGTGTCGCATGGGAACATTCTGTGATACTTTTGCCTCTTTTTTAAGCTGGTTGATATTCACTGCCATTATATGGATGAGCGTGAGTGGGACATTCTTTAAAAATCTTCCTTTTGTGGTCCATAAAAGAAAGAAGGGAATTCAGCGTTAGAACAACTTTGCAACTGTGTCAACTAAATCTCATTAATTTGCAACTATGTGTCAACTAACTCTAAAAAAAAAAGTGCTATATAGCACTAAAAGTGGTTCTTGGCTCGTCATCATAGGGGGAACCACTTTTGGTGCTATGTAGCACCATATGTTTAAAGGTGCTATACACCTTTGTCAAATGGAGCTATGTAGAACCCATAAGAGGAGCCATATCACATTTTATTTCTTCAACAAAAATGGTGCTAAACAGCACCAACAGAGGTTCTTTGGCTCGTAAAGAACCTTTAAAAGGGCTTAACAGGTTCTTTGTATGGCAGTGGTGCTATATAGCACCTTGACCACCCCAAAGAACCACTGAAGAACCGCAGAAGAACCATACAGGGGCTTAACAGGTTCTGTATGCAGTAGCGGTGCTATATAGCACCTCAGTCATCCCAAAGAACCAGTGAAGAACCGCTGAAGATTTTTTAGAGTGTAGAGTATTGGTAGACTGCTAGGTTAGGGTTAGTAGAATAAGTTGACATGTAGTTGCAAAGTTACTTATAGTTAGTAGAATGTATAAGTGGACTATCAAAATAATATGTTACCTAAAAAATGTCCTTCTAATCTCAGAATGTAAAGCTTTGCCTCCACAATGACTCTTCTGGTTGACATCGCCAATCCATCTTACTTTCAAATCTCTTCACCAACCACCATTCTTTTATGAAACAATCCCTTTTCATGATCCAATCAATTCCCAATAGATAAAGCCTTAGCCTATTTTCTCCACATTGAATACCCTCAGTGTGGTTCTAAGGCTCTTTAAGTATTTTTGGCCCATAAGCAGGACAACATGTCAACAAAATGTGCAAAATTGTTGAACTATAACTACCACATAACACACATTTATGGATGTAATCATTTCAAATCAACCCCTAGTTCTTACAACTTTCCTTCTTTCCATTTATATTCTCCCATTTGTGCACGTCTTTGTTCATGGCATGATGGGGTGGAGGTGACTCACGCTACAGTCACTGACTGCTGTTGTAATAATACAACATGAATGTCATCTCTGAAGAGCGAATCAACAGTGGACCTGATCCTCTGAACCATGTACTGCATATTACTGACCACAGCTAAGCAGCCACCAGTCAGGGCATAACAATCTATTATTACACCACATCACAGAGTCCACCTGCTGATCCTACTACTCTAAAGCCGTTGGGTTTGAAAGCCTGTTGAAAATTGGTTTTCAGCTCAATGTAAAGATTCTATATTATCATCTGCTGCAATATGTGGTGGATGCTGTGCTCAAAATAATCTTTTCCACTGGTCACAATAATGTAGACTCTATCTTTCATCTAAAATATATGGAAGACTCATTTATCGAAGATGATTTCAATATTGTACGCTTGTCCCATATAGACTTCCACTGTAAGTGCATAACTTTCAACATATTTTTGGTTTGTTTTTACAAACAGAGGCAGGATTATTGTCAGTAGTAATTGACAGGGAGCCACAGATGCTGTAGATAGATCGTAACCCAGAATATGAGCTGTGATATCTTTGCTCAGAAAGCGTTTAGAAAGTGCTCTGAGTTTGCATGACATATGGAGTAATATATTTAAAGTCAAAAGCTGTACAGACACTTGGAAATTGTAAGCGTTCTAGAAACATCTGGGGTGTGAAGTTACAGATCTACACGGTTAGATTTGTTAACCATAATAAAACAGCATTGATGGTTATCAGTTCTCAACACTGCCTATAAAAGACTCTCACTTCTTTTTGGTAACTGATTGAATTTGATTCATATGGTTCTGCGTCTGGGGAAATTTGAGTGGAGATAAAAGATGTTATATGCTTGAAAACAGACATAATTATAAACTACACACACACACACAAAAAATACATTTTGTAGGAGGATAATTCCTACTATGCCATATATATCACAATTTTCAAAGTGTGGGTGGGTTAGTGAAAATAGCCTTAAGGTTAACCATTTGCACACAATGTAAATAGACACAATTCAGCAAACATAGGTGTGAATTTGTATGGAAGTTGATATTTTTTGTCATGTCATAATGTGCATTTACTTGAAACGTGGAAAAAAAAATAATTCATTAAGAAATATTCAAGGTGTTTCTTTTTATTTCTCTAATAAAGATGTTTCAAATAAAACATGTTTTCTTGAAAATATTGTTTTAATCAGTTGTCAGTTTATAATAAGCCAGTTCCTTAAGAAGTGTTTTCGTTAATCCGATCACAAGTGGACAACGCTGACAACGCACATTTTAAGCTTTTCCAATTTCGGAAATGCATTCGACCGGATTGCTTTCGTAGTGGAAACGCTCCTGTGGTCAAACAGCCACAAAAGACCAACTACTCTCCGCCAACTGACATAACGCATAAACATTATGGGAAGCGCGCTAGCGAGACGAGATTTAAACTTTGTTGGCTGAAGACTCAAATTTGTTTTGATTGTACCAAATCGTCCCAAGAACAATGTCCTCCCACCATTCCTGATTTCTAACACACACTCAACGCATTTGGCGTGGTCTTGCCGCTTTCAGAGCAGAAACGAAAGCTGCTGCTCTACATTTGTTTTTCCACCATCTCCTTTTGCGTTCATATGTAAATTGTGCAAGCTTATTTCTTCCATTAGACCAAAAGATATGAAAAAGCCAATACATTTACCCACCCATAAAATGGACAAAAAGATGGATCAAAACACCAGATGTAAACGGGAATGTGTCTCCCTCATCTACTTGTGATTCGATCGACCAAAACGCATCTTAAAGGATTAGTTCACTTCAGAATTAAAATTTCCTGATAAGTAACTCACCCCCATGTCATCCGAGATGTTTATGTCTTTCTTTCTTCAGTAGAAAAGAAATTAAGCTTTTTGAGGAAAACTTTCCAGGATTTTTCTCCATATAGTGGACTTCAACGGGGATCAATAGGTTGAAGGTCCAAATTGCAGTTTCAGTGCAGTTTCAAAGAGCTCTACATGATCCCAGATGAGGAATAAGGGTCTTATCTAGCGAAACAACCGGTGAAAAAAAAAAAAAAAAGACATACTTTTAAACCACAAATGCTCGTCTTGCACTGCTTTGCGATGCACAACTTTACAAAAAGATGCGCCCTTTACAAAAAAAAAGGTAAAACAACGATGTCGGTGATATTGAAGTTGGAGGAGAAATGAGATGGAGTTTTTCTGCCCTACCATGGTACTTCCGCCTACGTCACGCGTGACCTTTCCAACGTGATTACGTAATGCATGGCACATCACAGAGCAGTGCAAGACGAGCGTTTGTGGTTAAAAAGTGTATCATTTATTTTTTTATTGTATTTAATTTTTTTAGAAAATAAGACCCTTATTCCTCATCTGGGATCATGTAGAGCTCTTTGAAGCTGCACTGAAACTGACATTTGGACCTTCAACCCGTTGGTAACTGTTGAAGTCCACTATATGGAGAAAAATCCTGGAATGTTTTCCTCAGAAACCTTAATTTCTTTTCGACTGAAGAAAGAAAGACATAAACATGTTGGATGACATGGGGGTGAGTAAATTATCAGGAAATTTCAATTCTGAAGTGAACTAATCCTTTAATACCAGGTGTAAACAGGCCTAGTATTCACATTATATCTAGAAGTAATCTTCTAGTTGACCCCCGCATGTAAACTATTTGTCAATCCCTTACTAAGCAATGGCTAACATTAGCATCCTGTTTGTTACAATCACGTTCAAAAGGCACTGCATGACAGAAATGACCTAGATACCTTTTTGGGAAATCAAATGTTACTTTGTATATTTGTAAATTTCACTGCAGCTGTTTCTAATGCACAATATTCATGGTGAGCGATACAAAGATAAGCATAGATAAGATTGATCTATTTTATGTTTTTAAACCAGAACCTGTTCGCATTAGTATTATAGTCTTCAAAGATTTCCTCATTCTGTCCCATGTGATCTTTCTTGTTTGGGGAGTCCCTGATCAAAGTGCCTTCACTCAGATCTTCTTTATTAGATTTTACACTTGCTCCATAGGGGAGCAGGAAACAATACTAAACACGGCGCTTTGAGTGAACAGATATTTATTTTCCCACAGATCGATCAAACCCAGCGCAAGTGCAGCAAGCAAATCCGTCGCTAATTTAAATCAATAAGGCATGTTATAGACAGATATTTTGCTTGATTTGTTCGTGTAAATGCGTGATGTAAATTTAAGGATGTGAATCCTCCGAGGTTTGGCAGATTTGTGATGCGAATCAGTACATCATATCAACATGTTAATCCAAATATTGGATGTCATAAAAACAAATATAGTTTGAAATATCCTCTCGCACTGAGGGAAGGGGAGGGCGGATCTGTCCTTTAATTGGCAGGGCAGAAGTTTGCTGTGGGAAGAGTTCTGCTTGAATGAGATCTGGGCATGGTGCCAAACGAAGGGAAAAATCTTCTTCGTCTTCTGTCTACGACAGCCGAGCTGTTCGCTCATCATTAGACAAGGCATGCTGAAGATCCCGAATTTGATTTTAATAACGTAGATGTCTTCATTACGACAGCCTCGGTGCCTTGCAGTCGGGTGATAATGTACTTCCTCAGCATTGTGAGATTGTCATGAAAATCCCTCTCTTCTGCTCTATTCACCACTCAAGAGCAATCAGGTGTTTGTGGCACATTTTGCACAAAACCGACTGCTCCCTTACAGTAACACTGGATCTGGATCGACGGGCCTTTCTTTGCCTCTAAATTAGGCAAGAAACAACCTCTTTGTCATGTGATTGCCTCTTTGAGGGTTTATTGTGCCAGTTGTTTCTGGGAGCATATGCAAGACCCCACGTTCAGTGTTTTATCCGGCCGGTCTTGAAAAGCAGTTAATGCAAAGATCTGGGACATTAATCTCGCTAAAACTGTAGCGGAGGGTATTAGAATGTTCTCGTTTTTCTCTGAGGTCAAAAGAATTTGATTGAGGGCTTGGAGACCCAGCAGGGTCCTGCGGCTCATGGCTGCAATCACCCCTTGGCCCTCAGGCCTGGCCTGGTCTGCATGAATGCCAGAGGTTAGGCTGCCATTTTCCTCCCTGTTGCTGTGTCGCCATGACTACGGATATAGAAATCACAGAAGAGACTTGGGCAGGAAGGGAAACAGACCTAGTGACACGCTGGCACAGATGCATGCAATTCTTGTGTGGGCTTTGGGAAAGATGGAGTGGATGGGTAAATAAGAACTGTTTTAGTGACGTTGGCGAGTAAACAATGTGCTCTGCGTCAGTGTGTTTTGTGCTCTGCACTCTTTGAACAAAGAATATATTTGATGATCTTAGTCTACCCAGTAGTTTAGCTTGTTTCCACTTGTAATGCCAAGGTTGCGTGTTAGATTCCCAAGGGAAAACACCTACTGATAAAATTTATAAAACTTGAATGTAAACGCAAGTGCTCTGGATGAAAGCGTCTGGTAATGGTTGCAACCAAAACACCAGGCGCCAACCTTATCAAGACCTTCTTAGCATTCCAAAGACGTTGTGTTGTGAGAGCCATTCACATAGTATGGCTACAGGCATCCATTTGTTAGTCTCAAACATGTCAAGAGAGTGTGGAAAAGTTGCACAAAGCATGGGAGGCCTCTACTGGCCAACAAAGTCCTCACACGTATGACATAGCCAGGGGAATAGGACTACCTTAGGAAGCTTTACAAGATCACCAACAGTCAGTGGATTTTATGTGAATCTCTACGAGTAAGATAATGGTAGACACCATGTGCTAATCAAGTCTAAGTCTAAAACACCAGTGCTGTTTAGTCTTATTAAAAAATCCTCCCGCG
Organism: Anabarilius grahami; assembly: GCA_003731715.1. Lineage (NCBI taxonomy): Eukaryota > Metazoa > Chordata > Actinopteri > Cypriniformes > Xenocyprididae > Anabarilius > Anabarilius grahami. The sequence goes on from RJVU01068486.1 coordinate 2,373,411, forward strand.
AGCTTGACTTTGAGAGCTAAGAATGCTTTTTTTCCTTTTTTTGTTAAACTGTAATTCTTTCATGACACTAAAAGGGATGTTCCCCAAACAGTCAACTCCAACAACACTATTTCGGAACAGTTCAATAAGCCTGTCAAAAACTTCACACACTCCATTGAACACTAAAAATCGATACCATTAAACACTTCTCAGAAACACATCTCATGAGACCACGTGAACTCGTATGTTTTTTTTTTTATATATATATAAATATATTCTCTACAGTTCTGTCAATAGCACATTCTGGAGATCTTAAATACTTCATTACGTCTCAAAGCACAACATTCTCTCATGTTTTCCTCCACACATCCTTTTGTTCCCCTCCGTCCCACATCGTACACTTTAAAACCTGGAGATCTTAAATGGGACACACCATTGTGAGGTGTATCATACATCATATTGAGTATTATCTCCATAACATTAACATAATCTGCTCTTCATGGAACAGGGCAAAGGGTGAGCAGCCAATCAGGCGCTTTCACAGTCGCTAACCATTTGCCTTAGCCTTTGTTTCCTGTGAGCATTCCAATTCATTCACAGATGTATAAGCAATTTTTAACCTTTGTTAGGCAGAGGTGGAAGTGCTTGACATAATCTTGCAGAAACAGACTCCACCGTCGGCCAGATGACAGGTCATATTAAGTCCTCCAGCTGAACTCAGGCACAAGAGAGCTAACCTCAAGTATGACCATAAACAAGCGAGACTCCACAGTTTTGTCAGGCAGTCTTATTTAGTCACCATTCTCGGCCTGAAGGCAATGAAAGCAGGCAGAAGAGAATGTGATTAACTTGGAATAAAACTGCATTTAGTTCCACATTTCTCAAGCATACTGACTACGGTACATTTACTGAGATAATTACTACATTCTGTAGTATCAACCTTTTGAAAGACACTCCATAGTAAGACTACTCCTAATATAGAAATCACACCATCATATTTTTAGGTCCGATATACCACATAAAAGAATCTTCATTATAGTTGTAGTAGTAATCACCATTTGCAGCAGAAGTGTGACTTTCATTTTCAGACTAATGTCTATTAAATTTCTAGTTATGCTAATGCACTGTGGGAATTTAATGTGGTCCAAATTGGATTGGGATTTGGTTCAGATGTGATTGATATTAGTTTAAAATTTCTTGAAATATTTCTGCTTATCATATTTGCTAAACTGTAGCCTTACTTTTGTGTCTAAAAGGTGCCTGGCACATAACCCTAAAATCGAATTTATAAAGCACAGTCAGTATGTTCCCTTTTGGGATTAGGGCTCAAAGAATCTTTTTGGCGCAGGATATAAACGGTCCAAAATGTATGGAAAAACCTTAAGACCTCTGAAATGGTGCTATGAAGATTAGGCTAAGCATAAAGTACTACTACATGTGGGTGACCTTGATGCTATCTGTAAGAAAGATGGGATCCTTGCTGGGTAGCTTTTCCTCTTTCCTAAGATTCTACCAGACTTTTCGGCTTGGCATTTGGGGCCAAAAATCCAATCCCCGTAGCATCTCCTACAAACATAATGCATACACTCAGAAACAGGTACAATGCATCACTAAGCAAAGTTACCTTATAGAAAGTAAGACTAGTTTATGGTGATATTACGGAAGCCTCAACTTGAATTCTGAATCTTCTGAACCTAAAGATTCAGAAGTCTTTGGAGCTGAGGTAATTTGCCCTTTCCTACCCACCTTCTCGCCCTTTCCTGCTCTTTCTTTGCCTTTCTCCCTCTCCGTCTACTTCCAAATGCTATTCTCTATTAATCAGAGCTCACAGTTCAAACTGGTCTTCAACTTCCTCCCCAATCCGCACTAAGCCTGTCATTTCTGGCTATTATTTACTTTAATGGGCTTTGGCTGATCCCTGGCGCAGTGGCGGAGGGAGAGAATAATACAGCTGAGGGTAGCAGGGCCTTAGACGGTGTGGCCACGACTTTGCCTGCAGATTAGCCATGGCAGATGGGCTTTCCAGGGGCTTCCTGTGAGCAGGAGTGTTGATTGAGAGGGTATAATGAGAGAGGTGGTGTCCTCACAATGGAACCAGCCACCTCACTACACCTCTCGCGTCTAAACAACCCCCCATTCCCGTTCACTCTCAAGAATCCGGCCCCCCTCCCTCAGGTTCTTTTCTTTTTTCTCTCATCCTCTCCCTTTTCCTCTCCCTCTATTCCTCCGATCTTTCTTCCATGGAGGAAGTCAGAGCGCAGGAACGAGCACAAAAGCGACTGTAAATAAGCATGAGTCTTAATCCAGCATTAATTGGTCCTTTCTCAGACTGGGTGTGCACTTTTTGGGAAGATTTTTGTGGACTGCTGCAGGTTTCTGGAAGAATACACTCTGCTTCTATTGTTTAATTAAAAAGCAGATTTTTTTTTTACTCGAAAGTTGATCATTGTGGGATTTACTCTTCAGAAATCTTTTTCGTTATTAGTGGTGTTGGCTAAGGCATAGTTTTACATTTTGGATTTATTTTTATTTTGTATATGTTGACTAAGGCACGCCAGAATGTGACAGCATACACTCTAAAAAATGCTGGGTTGTTTCAACCCATGTTTGGGTCAAATATGGACAAACCCAACCATTGGTTGATTTTTTTTTTAATACAATTTTTAATGTTTGTCCATATTTGACCCAAACATGGGTTAAAACAACACAACATTTTTTTTTTTTTTTTGAGTGTAAATTCTAAAAAACACTGGGTTAAAAACAACTGCTAACTTCAGACCGCCACCCTGCGTTTCACTCGTAGCCAAAAAATGCTGTGACTGACTCCATAACCTGTCCATAAATAATCAGTGTACAATTCTGAGAACATATTTTAACATCCAAGTATTTATATTGGGGATAAAATTATAAAATCTTATGCAAGGCATCAGGCGTTTCCATCACGCGAAAAGACCGACGCGACACTCGTTTAGGTGACTCACATCGAATCCCTGTATGTTGCTTTGCATAAAATTAAATGATATACAGAACAATAACACATTTTTAGATCAAATAAAACTTACACAAACCTGTATTTTACCGAAGACATTCACCAATTTGACGGAGCTGCACTGCTCTCTCCTGAAGAGGGCGCAAAAAGCCTGCAATAAATAACTCAACCCCTGGGTTGTTATGTCTGACCCAGGATCTGGGTAACACAAAATCTAACCAAACACTGGGTTGTTTCGTCTGACCCAGGATCTGGGTAACACAAAAACTACCCAAGCACTGGGTTGTTACGTCTGACCCAGGATCTGGGTAACACAAAAACTACCCAAACACTGGGTTGTTACATCTGACCCAGGATGTAGGTAACACAAAAAATACCCAAACACTGGAAAAACAACCCCAAAAAATGACCCAAAAGGCTCAACCCAGGACTTGGGTAACCCAAGATCTTTTAGAGTTTACCTTGTCCAGAGAAGAAATTTTGCCTGCTCAAATTTTAGTGTGACCACCCATTTAGGGTTAGAGATTTCAACTCGAGACCTAAACTGTAGTGCATAACTTGTCTTGTACCATTTGTGCTGACACTGTACCCTAAACTGTGAGGCTTGTTGAGGAAAGGTACAGCATGCCATTGCTTTTCTAAATGATCGATTTAACAAATTTTACAGTGAACAATAAAATGGAAAATCACTAGTAGTCGTAGAAGGAAGCAGATCTGGGGAAAAGACTGTAATAGAGGGTTGACTTGTTTGAATTGGGCACCTACCCAGAGCACCCTGGCAACCACATAGCAATATGCTAAAAACACTACCCAAGCTTCATAAATGCATCTCGTATGTTTTGGCACAAATTGTTCTTTTGCAGCATATTAGAATGACTTTTTTTTTAATGTGAACTCAAATCCAAGGTCAACAGTTAACAAGTACTGCCAGAACATAAGGCGAGAAGTGTCTTGTTTTGGGTCATCCCAATATCTCACCTGTCATTTGAAGGACTTTCACTGTGTTTGTGGTACCTAGACAGGCCCCTGAATTATTGAAGGCCATGAAAGTCTCCAGGTCAAGTTTGTGTAAAGAGTTGATTTTTTTATTATCGTGCGATGGTTCCTTCTCTCTCTCTTCTCCACAGTCTGTTTCCACACAAGAGATGCCTTACAATCCAGCGGCACCAATTATCCCCCTCCTCTCAGCGCTTTTAGCAACTTTTTCAAAACTCTTTTCACTTGGCTCTTGTCAAGCAATGAAAGAAAAACTAACCACCATGTCAAGAGAACTCAGCTGCCTAGCAACTGGGCCACAGTTTAATTCTGATTTGCTTCAGGTCTTGAGTAATGGAATTGACAATGTTAAGCCAGTCACTAATGTTGTTTGTCACCTCTGAAATGCAAACAAAACTCCGTTGTTTTCCAGGGTATTGGGCATGATTGATGTTTAGAGTCACAATGGCATCATTCATTTCGCCCCTGTGTTTTTGCAAGGATTGATGTCATATCTTTTCATGGCATATTAAATGTTTTGGAGGAGCATGAAACTGCGTGGCTTTTCATCTTGTGGAGGCTCCGACACATTCTTATAACTAGCAAAGTTTAATGATTCCATTCAAGTTGTGTCCATTTCACCCAGAAATAATTTAATAAGAACTGGGGCCCTCTGAGAGCCTCTGAGACACGGCGTAATCCGAAAAGAAAGGATAAAAGGAACTTCAGAGAATAAAGCCTTTAAGATGAAAGTTTTTTGCTTCTTTCTTTTCATGACACCCCTTCTTTGTTTGTCGGGCAGCTTTTTGTAGGTTTTTGTTTTCGACACGCTTTGCGTATAAATATTTTGATCAGATAAGAGATGTGGTCAATGAGAAATATTTAACTTTTCATATGACGATACTAAATCTGTTGATATTGAAAGTTCATAAGCATACATGTATGAGTCTATATATACTCTACAAAATTCTGGGTTAAAAACAACCCAAGTTGGGTTGAAAATGGCCAAACCCAGCAATGGGTTGTTTTAACCCAGTGGTTGGGTTAAATGTTTGCCCAACATGCTGTACAGTTTTATTTAACTCAACTATTGTTTAAAAATTACTGTATTTCTTGCTTAAAAAGCACCCACAATATGTTGGAAATTAACATTTATTAATGTGTTTAATAAATAAACATTTATTAATGAATGTTAATGAATAATAATTAAACATTAAACATTTATTAAATTGCTTAGTAATAAATTTTCACCTTTTGAATATTATTGTTGCCACTAGTAATTATGTGTTTGACTTTTAATTTCCAACCTCTTTTGGGTTCATTTTAAGCCAGCCATATAGTCATTTTTAAACAAAAGTTGAGTTAAATAAAACTGGCCAGCACGTTGGGCAAATATTTAACCCAACCACTGGGTTAAAACAACCCAATCGCTGGATTTGTCCATTTTCAACCCAACTTGGGTTGTTTTTAACCCAGCATTTTGTAGAATGTATATGTATATATTTTTTAGAGAGATATTTNACATGAAAATGAGAAATTCTGCCTTGACAACTACAAAAAATTTAGTAACACTTTAGTTTAGGGTCTCACTATTAACTAGTTGCTTATCATGCATATTACTAGCATATTGGCTGTTTATTAGTACTTATAAAGCGCATATTAATGCCTTATTCTGCATGACCTTATTCTACATCACATATTCAACTACTTTACTAAGATTAGGAGTTTATTAAGGCAACCGTTGTAGTTAATAGTGAGAATAGGACCATAAAGTGTTACCATGACAAAAAAAATGCACAGAAATGCAACACAAATAAAAAAATACAACACAAGCAACATGACATATTGTTTTTGCCATTCTGAAAATTAATTTACATTTTTTAAATTTTATTATTTTTGTTCTGAAAATATGATTGTAAATTAATGATTTTTGCACAAAATATTACTGGCAAACACAGTGCCCAGTAAGGTTGGGATGGCATATGATAAACAATGACATGGATACAATAATTTACAATTATGGTTCCTCCCACCATCACTACTGTATACAAACTTAAAGCCATAGGAACAAAAGTCATCACAGCGCTGGATCTCATGTGAACACTCTTTGATATGAATATAATTTATTTGGTTGTAAATGTTTATATCTCTTGTTTTACAGACATAAGCATGTGAGACTTCTAAAGCTACGTTCCACTTTCTGGTTTAGATTTTAAGTGCTTCAAAAGGGACACGTTTTACCATCCTGTCGTGCAAAATGGTCGGCACACTTTCAGTTTATAGCTGAAACCTGGCATCTGTGAGACAAAGATGGGCATTTGCCAGAGATGTTAAATTATATTTTATTTCTGATTCTTGTATTTTTGCGTTTGTGTTTTTTTTCCCTTTGGGGTGAGTGGATTTTGTGTATGTGTGTGTGTGTGTGTGTTTAAGGATTGAATAAAGATTCAGGGATAGAGAGCAGAGTATCCAGACAGTTGACTGCTGGATATTTGAATGGCAGATTTGTATGAAATGGAAACTGGCAATTTCTTCTGCTTCATAGAACATTTTTCAAAGGCCCAAATGGCACAATAAGAAAGCCATCCATCACAAAGAAGGGAAAATTAGCAGAAATAAATGGGACTCTCTTTCTCATCCCCTCACTGTCTCGCTGTACCCGGGAGAGGGACGTCGGAACGACAGGGTGGACAACCAAGAATAGACAACAATAAACACGGTCACATCAAAGTCCCAGAAGGTGGTATTGGAGCAGGCCTCGGCGGGCGATGGGGGGAAAATAGCTACATAAAACCCCCTCCACCCAAATCTTCCTGATATCCTTCCTCTGGTTGGATGTTCTGCTGTTACCAGGTGAGTCCAATGGCGGAAGCTCAGATTTATGTATGTGGGTTTTACTTCCCAACACTCAAGCTGGTGGGCCGCCACATACAAGACTTTAACAAGTAATCCGCTGGGCAAATAATTTTCCACCACCCTTGGTTAATACAGGCCAGGGTGATAAACTAGCATTTCCTCTTATCTGAGCCGGACACAACAGACGCCTCTGCTGCTACACGGCTTTATTATTGTTAATTGTCAGCACCCACGTATTCCTTTGTTCGTTTTTGCACGCTGGAATCTTTAAGAGAGTTTAGATTTGCCATAGAAGCCCTTTGAAGGCTTGCATGTGATGTGCTATAGTCACATTTCTTGGGTGAAACAGAGCTTTTAAAATGTATCAAACATCTCAAAGAGTATTTTAATTGCTTGTTTTGTGGGTTTTATTTCTTTTTGTTTGCCCTCAGTAGTAGTGCATTCAGGAAATATACTGTAATCTGACCACAAGCATAATATTTACATTTCTGAATTTATGCCAAAAAGTAAAAAATAAAAATCATGTTAAGGGTATGGATGGGTATAAATTACAACAATGACGCACAAAAAAGCCTCAACTGTAAAAAAAATAAATAAAAATAAATTGTTGGTTTAACTTAAAAAAGTAAGTTACCTGGTTGCCTTAAAATTGAGTTCATTGAAATTAAAAATTTGAGTTAATTATTGAAGTTGATTCGACAAAAGGAAAAATGTTGTGATAACAAATCATGAAAATATTTTTTTAACAGTGTAGTTTGTTGTCTGTTGAAAGAAAACGATGGGAATTTTCATTAAAAATGATTCAAAATTCAAAATTATTCTTTCATCTTGGCAAAGTTGGTTATGTTTTTTTGTAAGCTACATTTTGTAAAAGGGCATCTAATCACAGACAATATCACAACAAATAAAGGCATAATGTAGTAAACACAAAATCTGGACATTTTCTGAAGTGATGCCCTCTCAGTAAGTGTAAACTTACAGCACTGTTACCATCTGGCCTTAATGAGAGCATTATTTCCTGTTTTCCATTTCCATACAGTATTGTGTGCACGTTAGCCATTTACATAATTGCTGAAAGATTTTTGTCTAAAACTGATATCCAAGTGAATGTCACTGGATTGAATTAAAGCGTAAAACAACAGAAGAAAAGGGAAAAAATAAAATGAAGATGTTTGTGAAATTAGTAGCGAAGCATATCTAATTTTTTTTTTCTCTCTTTCTCTCTCCGTCTTGCATGGCCCTTAGTAACCTAATCAGGGCTGGCTTTATCTGGTAATCCACATTTAAACTTTAACCTGTAGGGGGGCTCTTTGTGCTAGTTAATGTAAGCATAAAGGCAGACCGGCCTGAATGACTAATCAGATTAATCATATTTCACAAGACTAAAGAGCTTCTCTAAAAGGCGCCAGAATTAGGCCTACATCCATCTGAGGGTGATGGGGGAAAGAAGGGGAAAAAAAAAAGAAAAAAAAAAATCTCAAATGAAACAATTGTATCCCTGACAAAATGATGGCTTGGAATAAATTAATGTTCAAAAGGCAAGTTTTTAATCAGCTCAGCTGTCTAAAGCTTTACATACTCAGGGCTTTTAGGTCATATTAGACAATAACGCTAGCAAATGACAAAACAGAGTCTGGGATCAGTGTGCATGTCAGAGGAAATGCAGATTGTACAATAAACTACAGTTTAACTGACTTTATCAATGTTTTAGAGACTGAGCTAAAATTGTATTGATGCGATATTAGCAATAGCAGCATCTTGAAAGGAAGAAGTTAAAAACCTAGAGACTTCATGTTACAAGAAGAAAAACGGCCCGTGCACATGCTAAAGTGGAGGGTGTTGTTTCACTCAACGCTGTTTACCAATGAATATTCATGCTGGTGTAAATGTGAGCTTCTTAAACTATGCATTATTTATGACAACGCACACGTTTCACTTTGTCAGAGGGAAAAGTCAATTACCTGTCAAAACGGCAAAATGCTAAATGGTGCAATTCACGTGAGAGCGCTATATCAAGAGCTGTGTGTAATTTTTAGCTGTTTTCTCTGTGTCAAACATCTGTTGACAGAGCGATGCGCATTCTGGAAGAAGGACGTTTTGCCTTTAAGTATGAAACAACGTGACATTCTCTGAGCAATATTATCAAGACAAAATGGAGGAACATGGAAATGCTGTTGTATTTTTTTTTACAATGCTGCAAATGATCTATAATTTAAGCTGTATTTAAGTGATCTAATTGCAATCGTAGTACTTTTCCTGGCACTGTGCGTATATGAAAAACACAGGCTTTGAGTCCAGGCCAGGAGGAACAGAAAAGCATGTCACTTTTCTACCGTCACCATATCAGCTATAATTTTCCTTCCATTAGGGTATGGCATATGCTACAAGGGTTATCATATCAAGCAGTCGAGCATGTAGTCCTCGTCTTTTCACATACAGCAGACTCTCTGACAATTGACTACAGATCGTACAAGCCATGTTAGACCCAAGACATGTTCTTCTTATTTATATTTTTAACCTCTGGGATTTATACGTAGAGTTTCATGAAGGCCATTATGAACGAAGAGCTTCTTTCAGGTCTTGTTGCAATAAAAAAATAATACAAATGTGGAAAAGGATTACTATTATTATGGGTTTTCTTATTTGAACTAGTTTCTTTTCTTTTCTAATTTTATTTGTTTTACAGTTCATTATATTATTTTATTGCCAACAGTATTTAACAATATAAGTGATGTTGTTGTGATGCATCTGTGTTGCTTACATATACTTTCTACAAGATAAAGAGCTTCCATATGCTTGCAGCATGAATTAATTCTCTCAAACATGACACGGGAAGCAGGTTAGCAGAGGGCAAGTGTGGTCTAAACAGTCGGGGTTGCACAGTCAGGTTGTTAGCTATACAAACCCACCGGTTCACTCCTTCACAACAAGGGTGATGTCCACCTCCCTGCGGCTCTTAACTAGTGTTTGACTCCATCTAGTGGTTCACTGAGCTTCCTTCAGTCCTGAGTAACTCCATGACCACCAGGCCTTCACACACCATCATTAACACACACTCACAAGAACATAATGCCCTTTATATTCAGTAATCCTGTATTTAACATCTCCAATTAAAAACCAATTAGGGGTAAATGAGAGATTTACAGAAGACCTTTGCTTTTGAATAAAATCAGGGATCAAAACTATTTTAGGAGGTTAGCCTTGTGATGAAAGTGATCTATCTACATGAACATATGCGCTTAGCCCATCCTCCAAATCTTGCTATTATCCTAATTCACAAAAATAAAGTTGTCGCTGTCATTCCGATTTTCTCTACTTTTCAAAATTGGAATGAAGTTGCCTCCGTCGCCGCTAATCGAGCAGATTACTTTATGTAAAGAAACAATCTGGAAGATTTTCTCTCATAATCGTGTAATTGACCCCCTCTCTTTGGTCGTATTTGACAGGGCAATTTCCACACTTATTAAGGTTCTGCCACACTTGAAGTAATCGTATTAGTGCTTTCTATAAATTGGCCTAATATTGTGTATTAGCATGTGCGCACTTCAGGGTAATGGAAGGCTGTCGTACCCAAAATGTGATGTCTCTATCATCTGTATTCAAAAGAAGAAAAAGCGGGGAACAAAAATAAACACAGGCCAATCATAAAACTACTCATCACCTTCCCTTCGTCTTAAAAAGACACCCGTGTCGCATCGCAAAAGTTGTGATGACGTGAGCACGCTAGGCTAGTAAAGCGATCTCTGATTTCATGACATCAAGGTAAAACGCGTCACAGTCGGATCCCCTGGATCCCAGGGCCTCCTGAGTGAAACCTTCGAACTTTTTCCAGACTCTAGTGATGCTTAACAGACTTGACATTTTGCCCAGCCGGCGTCTGTAAACACTGCAAAGGTAGTGAGGACGAAGTTGCAGCGTAATAACTCACTAGTACAAAATGAGACCGCTTGCTGGGCATACCGGAGGGAAGAAACAGTGCGGCCCTCCACAAGACGCGAGGAATGCTCACTCTAGAAACTAGCTTCTAGTTAGGGTCCTGCCACATCCTGGTACTTTTATCTACGACCTTTGACCCCGGGCACATCTGGAAACTTAGTTGGAGTCCAAAAGATGAGGATGTTTTCTTTACTTTTCTTCAAACCTTTTATGGAAGACAGCAATGTTTTCTTCTTTTCCTCAATAGATTGGTCTCTCTCACAGCGCAAGCGTGTTAAATGGCTGCACTCGTTATGAACTCCACTTTGGGCAGAGAGTGCATGTGCAACTGGGACGGTCTAAGACAGAGTAGACCACATCCTTGGCCCCGGGCTATATGGTTTCAAGATCTCAGAAGGGCAGATAAACATCTCAGGGAGGTCCAAGGTCCAGGAATACAAGGCCTACAAGGCTTTGAAGTGCCGTGATGGTCTTGCTTAATAGAGACAGCGCACATGGCCAAGGCAAACACTCCGTTGTAGGATATTTTGAGGTTACACATAGAATTACATCTGTGATCAAACACATCGGCTGTTTATTTAGTTAGCTCATGGAGATGAACTGAACCCTCTTGATGTTAACTGGTGCAAGATGGCTCCATCACCACTTAGAGGCCTTCATTTGTTCGGGCCTTTCTATCCCAGAAAACTGGAATCGGTTTGTTTGTGCTGAACAGTTTTGACACAAGTTTTTGGATTTGTGGTAACTTGTAAACACACCAAAGGACACAACGGGGTGCGTTCGAGAGTAGGTGAATGCGTGCCCTCTTGAACCGACTCCGTTTTGGCATGTCTTGAGAGACCTGTTGGAGCCATTCTTAATGACATGATCTGAAAATGGAATCGTGGAGACAGATGAAATGATCGTAGCGGTGCAGTGATCAATCATATCTCATTTTGTGGTGTTGGTTTGGGCTGAGGTTTGGACGGAAAGGAGACGCCATGACTGTAAGATCACCAGAGGATGTGGAATCCTTTTTAGCCAGCACAACTGATTCTTTATACGGGCTTCATGCAGAGCCGTAACTGCAGCCTCGTTTGACAAAGGTGACATTTACTAGTCGTTTCTCTCATGCTGGTCTTCCATGATTCTCACGTTTCTGTTTCTCTGCACCATTTTACGTTGCTTTTACAGTGCTCAGAAGTCAAGCTGGGCGTAGCGACACAGTTCACTCTCAGAGTTTCAACAGACATCAGATGTAGGTCTCTGAGGTTGTTTGATTCACTTGAAGGTCCTCGAGGGAGGATTTACACCTGTCTATCAGAGTCTAAGAGAGATTATCTCATAGGTCTGGTTATGCCTTGGAGGGCCAGTATGCTCATATTGAGTCTCAGGCGTATTTAGTTGCGGAAGAAGATGCTATAATTCCCTTGGATACTCAAACCACTCCAGGCCTAGTGTGCCCGCAAAACTTTTAAAAGGGGAAGCGAATGGAACCCCTAAACCTATTTAGTTTATATCATGAGCCTGACACCTTTATGTACACTCTAAAAAATGCTGGGTTAAAAACAACCCAAGTTGGGTTGAAAATGGACAAACCCAGCAATTGGGTTGTTTTAACCCAGCGGTTGGGTTAAATGTTTGCCCAAACTGCTAAGTAGTTTTATTTAACTCAACTATATTTTAAAAAAGACTCTATTTTTCGCTTAAAATGAACCCAAAATATGTTGGGAATTAACATTTATTAATACGTTTAATGAATAATAATTCATCAATAAACATGTTTATTGTTCACCTTTTGATTATTATTGTTGCCTCTAGTAATTATGTGTCTGATTTTTAATTTCCAACCTATTTTGGGTTCATTTTAAGCCAGCCATATATTCTTTTTTAAACCATAGTTGGGTTAAATAAAACTGCCCAGCATGTTTGACAACCACTGGGTTAAAACAACCCAATCACTGGGTTTGTCTATTTTCAACCCAACTAGGATTGTTTTTAACCCAGAATGTTTTATAGTGTATGATTAGGTATATACATTTTCCTTTTAAAGATTAAAATTCAATGTAAAGCATTGAATTGTTTGATGGTAATGAAAAAAGAGTCTTTTATCATTGAACTGGAATTAATAAGCCTGTCCTTGACAATCAATCAATTAACTGCCCAAAAGCCCTTCATAAGCTGTCTGATATAATCAGTTAATAATAATAATCAGCTTATTTGATACATTGACTGGTATTTTCTGTGCAGACCAACACTGTTGTGAAGTTATTTAAGTCATATTCTGTCCACATGGATCTATTATTGTGAACTCTTTCAGGTTTACCTGCCATTAAACAGCATTTAAAAACACAATTAACTGTGGTTTGTCATTTTACATGTGGATAAGATCTCTGTTGTTGGGCAGAATACCCTGCAAATTGGACTTTATGCCAATATTCAAAAGTCTTGAATGAAATTAAATATAATAATAAACATAAATTCAAAGTGTAACTCTTTAAATTAACACCATACCCCACATCAATTTAATTTAAGTAATGTGCATTGCACTAACTCAATGTATAAAAAGTAGCAAAATAATATAGTTAGTTAATTTTAATTTGTTTATTTTAAGATGTCCTTGTTACTGTAATTATATAGTAATTGTATAATGAAGTACTGAATAATATTAATTAACTGCATGTATTTACTTCAGGGTTAGTTGCATGTAATTACGTATATGGGTCATTGATGAATAAGGTTTTTAAAAGTGTAAAAAAACAAAAAAAACAATGGAAATTTTGAAATTATTTAAGTGTTAACAATGAGATTGTATTTTTTATAATCTATAAACACTGCTTTTGTCATTTTTTACAAGATGGACAAAATTTGTCACCCAAAAAGTCACTCGGTTTAACCAAAATTTTGGTTTTACCGAATGACACTTTTGGTTATACCGAATGACGATATTTTCAAACAATGCTAAAAGGCTGATATCTAGCTAGCTAGCAAAAGGACAATCAAACATTTCCATGTTTTATAGCGGTTGTACCGAATGACCTGATGTTTCGGGACATGCGTAAGAGCAAGTGAAAACATAATTTTTTCAAATAGTTCAGAGAGAGTTAGTTACTTTGCTTCACGACCATGTGGTCCTTTGCAGGTGTCTGAATGATGTCACATCCTGTCACATGATACTCACCGCATGACTTGATCCAAAATGGTCCCTTTATATTGGTTACTCCGAATGACATCAACGAAATTCATTTTTTTCCGGACATTTTTTCTCATAACAAAGCCACGACTTCTAATACCATTTTGCACTATGTTGATATATGATGTTATATAATCATGACAGAATAAAAAAAATATATACATTACATTTTTTAAAAAATGTATATACTTTATCCGAGAAGTGCATGTTACTATTCTGTGTGCCCGTTTTCTTTCAGACTTTGACACTTGTGGTCACAAATCTCTTTTATGGCAAGGATTAATCTGATATGTTGAAGCAAAGTGATTTGTTTAATATCCAAAAGTAACATGTTGCATGACATAAAGCCTAGTCTGATGTTTCTGGTTTCCCAGATGTATGATTCATTACCTGGTACTAAGTCCTGGTACATTTCACATATCGTTAAGCTTTAGGTTTTTACTCCAGTTTAAATAGCTTCGGTTTCCTCTGCGAAAACCCTTCCCTGTAAAATAAATAACTATATTTAATGAGATATGAAATGCATACAAATGTCTACTGTCTTCACGGTTAATTGCAACTTGTCACCCAAAGCATTTGTTGATGTATTGCTTATGCTGGTAGGTTTTTCCAACTTCAGAGTTTCACTCCTTATATCTACAATGTATTCAGTGTTTCACTTGCAGATATAACTAAAGCTGTGGTAAATTTCAGAATGCATTATTAAGATACAATAAAAATGCATGTGTTAATAATATTTTTAAATCTACTGTTCTGCAAGATGATTGCTGTTTTTTGAAGACCCTGTAAAATGCATCTGTTCTTTAAACAACAAGATGAAATGGGGACATTTCTTTCAAACTTTTATATTCAGGTGTGCATCATTGATTCAGGTTAAGAAAAGACAAAGTTAATGGTAACATTATGCTCACTTTTCCAGCTGTTGTTCCTAAAGCTTCCTGTTGACTGTTTCCTGCGTGTGTGTGTGTGTGTGCCTCATTAACTCTAGTCTGTACTACGTCTTTTCCATTGGTAAATTTCTCCTAAATTATACTTTTTTTTTTAACAAAGAATGACTGTCAGCAGCTCTCATTACCAGATGAGACGTGCATTCGTATTCAAGGATAACAATAATACTTACATCTTCACAGACAGGCTGTATGATCATGTAAGATGGCTTTTGCCACGCTGGGCAAATGAGCTGCAAAGAATGCCTAGTGAAGCCAATACATAAAAAAAAGGAGACAAAACTGAGGCGGACCAACAGATCCGGCTCTTTCCACAGATAAGAGCAATTGAGAGAGAGGAAAAAAGCTAAAACAAACCATAATCAAGGACTTCTTGGTGTCCTGTTTCTTGGAGACCCCCTGCTCAACCTCTAGCGTATGGCACTCTGAATGAAGGAAAAGCAAAGCGTCAGATCGGGCCAAGTAGCATATCTGCGTCCGCATAGATTAGAGGAGGTCATGCCATGCTAATGAGAATCATCGCTATCAGCTGATAGCAAAAACAACTAGCTAATTGCTACGCTTGTTTACAAGACAGCGTGTCCTGAATCAAAAGGTTAATCATATCTGAAACTGACTTCTTAATTTGCGATTGGACCCTGAGTCTTTGGTTCTCCGAGCGTTTATCTCGCTCATTCTCCTGTCTCTGTCTTTTTTGTGTTTTGTTTCAGATTTTTTTCTTCCTCTCCCTCAAAGCAACATGGTGACAAAAAGGCAACATCCAGCCTGCATGTTTCTCGATAAGCTTCAGGCACTGACACCAGCCTATTACTTTCATTCTCAGGAAGTGCCATAATTAGCAAGCACCATCAGGCAAAAGAGTTAATGCCACAGAGGACGTATTCTTCTCAAAGTTTTTCTCACCCCGAAGGTTTCCCATAGCTCAAGCAGTCTGTTAGCTCACCCTGAAATTAAATTTGTTTAGTTGCTGTGGAACATCAACAACGACACACAAAAAAATTAACAATATGTTAGCTAATTATGCTAATGTTCAATTGTTCTCGCGTGGTGATGTGTCGGCGTGAGGAACGGAGGCGTTTCACTTCCATGTTGTTGTGTGCTGGCTGTAGGCCAGGACTCTCTGCTCTCTCCGTCGTTCTTCACCTGAAGGCAAGAAGACAACTGTCTCATTCATCCTGCCAAAGTCATTACTGTGCGTGAGGAAGAAGATAAATATTGTTGTAGATGCCCAAGTTTCCACAAATGAGATTTTTCCAGCCAGATCGCTCTAGCAATGCTTGGCGGTCTAAGCTGAGACATGGATCTTGATAATACGATGTGTTCATGCATTATTGGTTTGTTCAGTGGAAAACATAGGCTACCATTTGTAACCTTTTTTTTTTTTTCATTTACTCACCCTCATGTTGTTACAACCAATGTTATTTTAAGATTTTTGTATATACATATTTTTTTTAAAGAAGTCTCTTTTGCATGGCAGCCAATTGTTCCCGCCATGAAATAAAAATAAAAAAAGGTAATCGCAACTTTTTTCACAATTCTGACTTTTTATATTGTGAGATATACAGTCAGAATTGTGTTATAAAGTCAGAATTGTGTGTTATAAAGTCAGAATTTCGAGTTATAAAGTCAGAATTGCGTGTTATAAAGTCAGAATTGCGAGATATAAAGTCAGAATTGCGAGATATAAAGTCAGAATTGCGTTTTATAAAGTCAGAATTGCGAGATATAAAGTCAGAATTGCGTTTTATAAAGTCAGAATTGTGAGATATAAAGTCAGAATTGTGAGATATAAAGTCAGAATTGTGTGATATAAAGTCAGAATTGTAAGATATAAAGTCAGAATTGTGAGATAGAAAGTCAGAATTGTGTGATAGAAAGTCAGAATTGCGAGATATAAAGTCAGAATTGCGAGTTATAAAGCCAGAATTGTGAGACAAAGTCAGAATTGCGAGTTTTAAAGTCAGAATTGCATGATATAAAGTCAGAATTGCGAGATATAAAGTCAGAATTGCGAGATATAATGTCAGAATTGCATGATATAAAGTCAGAATTGCATGATATAAAGTCAGAATTGCGAGATATAAAGTCAGAATTGCGAGATATAAAGTCAGAATTGCGAGATGTAAAGTCAGAATTGTATGTTATAAAGCCAGAATTGTGAGACAAAGTCAGAATTGCGAGTTTTAAAGTCAGAATTGTGAGATATAAAGTCAGAATTGTGTGATATAGTCAGAATTGCAATTGCGAGTTTATATCAATGCAATTCTGACTTTAAAACTTGCAATTATGAATTAATATCTTACAATTCTGACTTTATAACTAACAACTGCATGTTATAAAGTCAGAATTGCGAGATATAAACTCACAATTGTAAGGAAAAAAGTCAGAATTGCGACTCTGACTTTATAACTCGCAGTTGCGAGTTTAAATCTCGCATTTGTGAGAAAAAAGTCAGAATTGTGAGATAAAAAGTCTCAATTACCTTTTTATTTTTTAATTTTTTTATATTATTTAGTGGTGGAAACAAGCTTCCATACTTTTGTTCACCAAGGCTGCATTTATTTGATCAAAAATAAAGAATGCACCTTAAACATTCTTCCTAACAGCTCCTTTTGTATAAAAAATATAATTAGTAATTAATTAGAGGTGAAACCATAGATGACTCCTCATTGCTCACTCAAGATAACTATGGTGTCTATAAAACAAATTTGAGGGCTTTTGAGAATTTCTCATCCAACCTATTCAAGTCTGTGATGACAAAACATCAGTTAATATGAGCTGAAAAGCAGTAGCTTATGCATTTATTGGACACAATATGGACATGGAACTTTATATTCAATTTGACATGGGCGTTTAAGGTAGCACAAAGAGCAACTCTTCATGTTGATGTTTCTGTATGCATAATCAAGTATTTGCTAATTGAATATTGCAAGAACAGACCCAGCAGTGTATTGGTGTATGGTTTAAAGCCCAGATTTGAAAGGAGTAGACTTATTGTCCAGACTGGTGTCTTAGTGAAGACATCTGTTCACTGGTGTAAATTACATGTCTTGCACAATGAAAACTTTAAATAGAGACCGCAGGACGTTCGACGGAGAAAAGATCTTGTGGTATCCAGCAGCTTAAGTGTTGGAAAAGCCCAGCTGAAACATCACTGTTCCAGAAGCCCCAAATCACTCGCTCATTCTTGAGCTAGATGCAGAGACAGCGCTGTTGTGTGTTTCTAACCCTGGTCATTGATGCTACAGCCCCTCTGTCCTCTACAAACGGTGCAGAATGGTTGAGAGAAATTTGAACGAACCGCAGTAAAACCTGAGCATCCGAGCTTGCTCTAGCTATGGCTGTCCTTAAC
The DNA here is from genome assembly GCA_003731715.1 of Anabarilius grahami. Classification (NCBI taxonomy): domain Eukaryota; kingdom Metazoa; phylum Chordata; class Actinopteri; order Cypriniformes; family Xenocyprididae; genus Anabarilius; species Anabarilius grahami. The sequence goes on from RJVU01068486.1 coordinate 2,391,617, forward strand.
GATTCTCTGTAGGGCCTCCTATGGTGCGAGCCCATATTTATGTTGGCAATATATGCAAAAGAATTAAGCCAGTAAAACCTCTCGGCCACACAAAGCACTCATTAACTTAGAGGGGCCTCTATTCACTGTGACCCCGTTTATTTATGCTATGTGGATAGAGATGGAAATCCTCATCACTTTTGGCCATTCTCTTCTGCTTTCACACAATATTTTTCTTCCACGCGTCACTTTGTACTCGCAATCAATAGACTGGATTTATAGCTGGAAGAAAATGCCCTTTTGTTTTGATTGCAGTTGAGTGATGCTGTGTCAATATCAGGGATTGTTTTTCTGCTGTGCAATAGTCTCGTTTCTGGAGCACAAGAAAGCATTGGGAGCTCGGTTGTGTTTTCTGCTGCATGTAACGCAACGGCGACCCACTGTGTAACAATACAGACATAAAAGCTTTGCTTTTTATTTTCCATTAAATCATATTATTCATCAATCCAACAATGATGCAATATTTTGTTGCTAAAAATGTTTCAGTTTATTACAGCACACACACACCAATTGACACTGTTGTTCTTGTTTTAAAATGGCGTGTACATGAAGTATTTTCCAGACTGCACCTGCTTTAAAATGTACCATGTTGACATTAATGATCATTATGAAATGAAAAGTGAAGCCAAGCTCCTTAAGTGTTGGAATCATTCATACACAAGGGGAAATAGAGTGCCGTACTAGCAATGAACTTTGACCCCAGCATATAAGCTGCCTGCAGTTACAGAAGATGGAGAGTTTAAAGGGCAAAGGTCAAGTTTGACAGTGCCATGTGTCATTTTTATTTTTCTGTGTTCCCGAAGTAGCAATATGTAGCCTATAATGTAAATAAACCTCACCACACGGTTATGTGTGTGGCGTTAATGGAATAGCATGTACAGTAGGGGTCTCAAGACACATCAAAGTTGAAATACTTTTAACTTGATATGGTGTCTTAAAAACTCAGCGCATGTGGCATGAGATGCTAAAAAAACAGTGAGATGCAACACAACAGCCAGAGACATCCATCTGCTGAAAGAGGTTAAAAATAACACAACAGAATACAAGAACACGTACCGTTTGGATGCACACAGCTGTGTGTAAACTCAGTGTTCTTATTAAATTAATATGGTGTTTGCTGGCTGTGTAGAGGTTTCTTGTTAGAGCATTTAAAGGAATAGTTCTCCAAAAAATGAAAAGTATCCCATAATTTACTCACCCTCAAGCCATCCTATGTGTATATGACATTTCTCTTTCAGCCGAACACAATCTGCGTTATATTAAATAATATCCTGGCTCTTCCCAGCTTTGTAATGGCATTGAATTGTGTCCGAGCTTTTGAAGCTTCAAATAGTGCATGCGTCCATAATAAAAATAATCCATTTGACTCCAGTGGGTTAATAATTGCCTTCTGAAGCAAACCGATGGGTTTTTGAAAGAAAAATATCCATATTTAAAACTTTATAACCTATAATCACTGGCTTCTGGCAAAGGCCCAGCATACATACATACATATGCATACATGAGAGAATTGAGTTCCGGTGGAAGACTGACCTCTGACCCAACGTATGACATAGGCATACCGCAAGTTTAGGTGAGAATTGACAAACGCAAAAGCACAGAGGATAGAGCAAAACAAAACGTCGGTCACAAAGATGGGACAGAGCAACGCAAGAGCTGGGTTTGCCACCTCCAGGGGCAGTGCTTGCAGGTTCACCCCCTGGTCCCTGAAAGGAGTGGTGGGAACCTTGGACACGTATCCGGGCCAGGGTCTCAGTAGGACTGCGAACATTCCTGTCCAGCACAGAGGTGAATAGAATGCCCCTGAACTGAATCGCATTGCCGAGTCTGGTGGTCCTAATGAGCCAGCGAGACGGGCTGGGGAGTGCTAGCCAGGCCCTCAGGGACCATACAAGTGGGGTCAGAGGGACCACAGAGGTACCCGCAGTGGGGCAGTGAGGTGGAGCACAGCAACATGTCCCGGAAGGCACAGCGTCCTGGAGTGGGGTCTGAGTGCAACACCTGCCTGTCTCCACAGTTCGGCAGGGGGTGCGTGAGAAGGCATTGCATCCTCGAACCGCACCGATCTGCCTGCTGGCGATGGAAGAGAGGGAATGAGAGCGGCAAGACATAGTGTCGCACGCTGCCATCCGCGCCCTCTTGGGGCCCAGAGATAGAGGAAACTGCTCTTTTGTTGACAATTTGGGAACTATGTTGAGATCTAACTGCTGGGCAAAGTTCTCAACCGCGTCGCCGAAGAGGCCGGCCTGGGAAATCGGGGAGTCAAGAAAACGGTATTTGTCCGTTTGCCAGGTTAAGCCAGAGATGGCGTTCCTGGACCACCAGAGTGGACATCGTCTGACCCAGGGAGCGCACAGTGACTTCCGTCGCTCGTAAGGCAAGGTCTGTCGCTGTGCGCAGCTCCTGCATCAGCCCTGGGTCAAAACTACCCCTGTGCAGTTCTTTGAGTGCCTTGGCCTGGTATACTTGCAGGAGAGCCATGGCATACAGGGTGGAGACAGCCTGTTCAATGGCTCTGTAAACCATGGCCGTGAGTATGAACCAGAACTTACAGGCCTTGGTTGGGAGGTGCAGATTACCCCGCCAGGTGACAGAGTTTTGCGGACACAACTGCGTCGCTACTGTGTGCTCAAACAGGGGGATCTCCATGTACCCCTTGGCCACCCTGCCATCGGGGTAGTGTGGGGGTTGGAGGTACCAGCTCAGTTTCGGGAAGAAAAAGGTGCCTTCCACAATTTGGTAAGCTCTTCGTGCACTTCTGTGAAGAAAGGCACTAGAGCAGGCCGCTGGTAGTCAACGTGGGCCGCCCCGAGATACCAATCATCCAGCCTTGAGTGTTTGGGACATGGTGGAGGCCTCTACTGAAGCCCAACACTCTCAGCAGCCTGGGCAAGCATGGCTGTCATCTCTGGGTCAGACTCGACCAACTCTACTGTGCCCAAAGGGAACAACGCGGCCGGGTCTTCATCCCCAGGGAACTCTAGCCCACCCTCCAATACAGCGATTGAGATCTGATCCTCCACCGGAGCCCCAAATGAAATGCTTGGTCCCCCATGAGAAAGACCAGCAATGTCACCCGGAAGCTCCACAGCTTGCGGTGAGCTAGAGGAGTGGGGGTCCCATGGAGATTGGCTCGGCAGGTAAGTCCCCATTGTGATCCTCAGGTCACCCTGGCTATTCACTGAAGTAACCCTCTTCTGATTACCAGAAGAGGAACTAGATCAGGGCATAGCAAAGGGGACTCCACCTTGTCTGAGGTAATCGAGTCTCGACCACAGCACCATGACGGTCATCTTCCAGCAGTGGATACATGACTCATCCACAAAAGCCACCTAAGCGTGCTTTAAACCCAGACATTTGAGGCTGTGATCGAGACTGTCAGACAGGGCCAGATATCAAATCTGGCCCTGTCAGGGCAGTCGCGGCCTAATGGATAGAGAGTCGGACTTGTAACCCAAAGGTCATGGGTTCGAGTCTCAGGTCCGGCAGGGATTGTCGGTGAGGGGAGTGAATGTCCAGCGCTCTCCCCACCCTCAATACCACGACTGAGGTGAGACCCTTGAGCAAGGCACCGTACCCCCAACTGCTCCCCGGGCGCCGCAGCAATGGCTGCCCACTGCTCCGGGTGTGTGTTCACGGTGTGTGTGTTCACTGCTGTGTGTGTGCACTTGGATGGGTTAAATGCAGAGCACAAATTCCGAGTATGGGTCACCATACTTGGCCACAAGTCACTTCACTTCACTTCACTTCACTTCAAATGCGTCCAAAAACACACAGGTGGAATAACATCTTTAAAAAGATGCAGTGTCACACCCGTGCTTGCTATTTTAGGGAAACAAGCTCTTTCAGTGCTGAAGCGCACAGGGGAAATGGCCGTGTCACAGCCTGCAGGACAATGGCAGCCTGAAGTGTGCAGATAAACACTCTTTTAGGCTGTATTGGAACAGCAGAAAATACTCTTTTAAATCATGACCACCGCTGCACCTCCATCACACCAACACTGGATGCAGAGCTTCTTCAGTATACTTGTAGCACACTAGAACAGATGAATTGTAGAGCAGAACAACACAAGTTCTCGGCTCCGAAGGGAAAAGCTGTATATGCGATTGCACGCGCTCTTCCTATACCCACTTCGCGGGGCGGGGTGCGTGATACAAATCTCGCACGCCAATGTGGATTGGCTCGTTTAGTTTACACTAGAAGGTGATTGGACTCTCAGGCGAGATCCCAGTTCGTCTGACGTAACGTTGAACATGACTGACTGAAAGAGAACTCTTACTTGTTCCACCTGACTGCTGCAGATTCATTTAGGCATTGATAGTGTTGAAACAGAAACACACACTACAGTCTGAGGATGGGAACAGCTCCATCACGGGTTGCCATCTCATAATTATGGTTCTGACATTGTGTGAACGCAGCATAAGCTCACTTTTTCAGTTCAGGAGGAACTGTAAAAGGCGGTTGCTGTTTGTGGCGCTCAGTGACTGTCTGTCTACAGCTCTGCGTAGCCTCTGTCAGTTCTGCCCAACCTCCTACAGCAAAATGTTGTCATGTACAGTAAGAAAGCTGTTGGCGTAGTTTTATCATAATGCCTTTTAAAGAGTAGACAATAACTGTTCTGTTAATAACCCTCTGTCGATCCGACTGTCAGTGGGCGGGGATACAAGAATGCAGAAGTACAATCTGTAGTTTTAACAAATGCCCCTATAACTTCATTTGTTATAGTGTTATAGTTACTGTCTGAGGTATAAAGTTCTGGTTTAAAGCTACTTAAAGTACTCAAACCTAGTAGAAGTCACATTCATACTTTTCACCCTCGATTAATTTATTCCTCAATCAAAAGTGGTTTATAAGGTCGATAAACTTATATGTGAAATAAATAAATTCTCCTCCACAATGTTGACTTTTCAACAGATACAGTATATACTTTTCTTCTGGGGAGAATGGATAAAAAATACTGATGATTTATCTTATTTCTCAAGGAAATATAAAAATTAATAAAGAAAGAAATATAGTAGTCTTAAGTAATGTTTTTACATGGAAAAAAGTTACTTGCACCTTTAAGAAAGGAAACAGAAAGTGTTGTTGATAAGATAAGTCACAGTTTGATCTGTCAATCACCACCACCTTCCAATCATGTGGCATGCTTGAGCCAATCACAGTCTGTGTTTCACAGTGTGACTCCACCCACCCTGACATCTCTGTCTCTTAGGTTTGTCTCGTGTCCAAAACAACTGTGATCTGTGGAAAAGCTACACATATCTTGCACATACACACAGAGAGGGAGGCACACACACTTCCCTCTAAAGAGAGCTCTTAGCTTCAGCGGGCGGTCTGAGCGCTCCTCGTAAAACAAACAGAAATGTCACTGAACGTTTTACCTGCTCGCCTCTGCAAAAGCAGCAGAAATACAGCAGAGGACTGAAAACATTCCTCCCACAGGGCTGGAAAAGGGTATAAAACAGAGAATATTATCAAATAAAAAAGTTAAATAAAATCACAAAATAAAATTTTACATACTGCTGATACCTGATACAGTACATTAAAACAGTGCAGATGCCGCAAAGACTTTTTACAACAAAATCACTCATAAACACTCAAACTGGAACACACATGGCTGCAAAAGCAGCAATGGGGAGTAACTAAATTGAGTGAATTTGTTTTTTAGAAATGTGATTGTACTGTAGCTTTTTCGGTAACAAGCCACAGTACTTTTTCCCAAAATTTGTGGTGCATTGTTACAAGATTTAATATAAGTCTCTGATGTCCCCAGAATGTGTCTGTGAAGTTTCATTTATTATAGCTTGTCAAATTTGCCCCTATTTGGGTGTGAGCAAAAACGCGCCGTTTTTGTGTGTGTCCTTTTAAATGCAAATGAGCTGCTGCTCCCTGCCCCCTTTCCAGAAAAGGAGTCAGACACTGATGGAGAGACTCAGGAAGAAGTTTAGAATGAAACTGAACGTTTCTGAATGGTTTGTGGTAAAATGTATGTAGTTGCTGTTGAGTTGACACCAACCCGGGAAGAAGCTTGTTGTAGTCCCTACCAGCCGTTTGTTGTAGTCCTTAAAATGCGATTTCTGTAAAAGAAAATATCTCCCTTTGCATTGAACTTTGAGCATCGTAACTTTGCAGATGTTGTTTATGCTCAAACAGCAACTAAATAAAGTAAAAAAAATAATAATAATTAAAAAAATATATATATATATTATTTATTTTACTTTTATGACTTCACCCTGTGAGTATCTTAACTAACTTATTTTCTAAATGAGTAGCCTGACTTTAGTTTAACTACTTTTAATTGTGAATATCTTCATAGTAGCATTGACACATGTAAGCACACAAGACAATCCCTGCAAACAATAGCCTGTAGTGTAGTGTCACAGTTCTAAATGAAGTAGAAAAATCAGAAGAGAGAAAGAGATATGTCATTTAATTAGGCCAATCTTCTTATTTAATCCAGAATGCCATGGTGTCCAGCTGCGTCATTCCTGAGAGGCAAAGAATGTTATGGCCTCAGCAGTTTCCTGTCTTCACAAACAGGAGGAGGGCATGATAGAGAGAGAGAGGCAATATATTTCCAATTTGCTATTGAAAACACAGTTTACAGAAATAGATGAGTTTCAAATTAGAGGCAAATAGACAACCTATTTACAGCACGGCATGACAGCGAGCAGATTGCTCATAGTGAGATTTGCCTATCGCCATGGCTGGTTAATATTTCAGAGCTGTTAACCTCGGCTGTGTGCGAAGCAACTTTAGACTGACAAAATCTGTGAACGGTCTCCCATTGTTACAATATCTACATTTCCAAAATAAAGCTGATTTTTTTTATGTGTTCCTAGAGGCCGTCAGATGAGACGCAGTCTGTGGCGCTGGTTTCTGAGAGCGCCAGCGGGCTGGAGGTGGGGCACAGCCGTGTGCACGTTGGAGGCATTTGATTGGCCTGCCAGGAAGTCAGTGGGAATCTCTGATTTTAATTTCCGTGTTACAGCTGTGAGCTGCATGACAAAACTTCACTACCCGCACGCGCCTTGAAATAAGGATGCTTTTCGTTTAATTTTTATTTCTAGCCCACTGATATGTTAAAATATTTTATTTACCAGATGTCTCAAACGTCCACGTTCAATGAAACTGTTTAGTACCTTGTGACATTAAATCTATTAAACATTTTTGGTATCACTTTACAGTAAGGTTCACTTTGTTACATTATCTACTGCATAAGGTATCATTTTACAGCATTTATTTCTCTAGGTTGATGTTAATTTTACATAAACTAATACATTTTAAGCATTTCAAGGTCTATAAATTACAATATTTATACAAAATTGTATAGTTTGACGACTATGACGACTTCCGCTTCTGAGAACATCGGAAATGTAAGGTACATTCAGCAGTTCTTTAGCTAGCATTAGCATCGCTGTTCTTCATGTGGGCTACTTTAAAGTCGGCATGAAATGGAAGTCGCAATTGACTTTACTTCTATATTGTGATGTATATCGAGTGAAATGGAGTCTTGAACAAGAACAAATGTAGGACGGGACTTGATTTTGTCCATTGGAAATTGTAAAAAAAAAAAAGAAAGTCAATTTTTGATTTCATGGTGACTTTAACTATCAATACCAAAATTGTGTTAGACGCAGCACTTCCATCAATGTGGTTCAGCATGAGTTTTATGTAAATTACACTAATACTAGTGAGTTTTAGTGAACGCACTACACAATAATTAATTCTCTTACCTGTTCAACAGAAAAGATGTTCTCCGATATCAAATCTTTCCACATTGTATTTGCCTTGCTGATGTTTACGCTCGTTTTTGATTTTGGCAGGGTTCTGGTTTCAGACTGTTTCTGCTTCTTTGGCCATACAGGTACTGATTCACCTTTTGTTTCCACTGGTAAAGAACGATAATAAGTGTGTCGTTGTCAGATTTTCGCTGTTTGGATCACCAAACAGCACTACGCTACCAGTGTATGAGGATTCATGAGCATGAGGACTTTTAGTAAAACACAGCGGATCGCATCGGACACGCACCATATATAAGCTGCTTCCCAATTCAGAGGCTGCATCCTTCGAAGGCTGATTCCATAACCATGGCGCAACGAAGGTTGTCGCAATTGGAACGCGACCTCGAAATGTGTCCTTCGTTTCGCAGGCAGTGAAGTTTACAACAGATGGATCCTTCGCGTCCTACCCAACCCAAGAATTAATTCCCATTTAACAATGCTCATGCCAACCTTCGTGGCCTTCGAAGGCGTGACCTTTGAAGCCTGTGTTCTTCGAAGGATGCAGCATGTGAACTGGGACACAGCTATAGACCTTAAGTGCCAGAGAAACAAATGTGCAGCCATCTTTAGAATTTTGTGTTTTAATATTTTTTCAAATATTGTATATTTTTTATGGAATCATTGGTGAAGTGCATTTACTTATTGTAGGAATAACTAAATTTATCATGAGCATTGTAATCAGGGCTCCATTAGGTTGCTGTCACTTTAAGACCTGACGCACATATCCATTATACTGTTACACATGCGTTTTCTTTCTCAACTGTTTACGTTGACTTAAAACATAACTGACCGTGTTCACGTGAATACTCACCAAAACTGGCATTTTGACATTATTTTGTATGTATTTGACTGTTTAAGTGCAATAAGAAGCAAAAAAGAACTCAATTTAGTACTGAGAGGTGGCTTTATGCGCGTACAATTTTTGTGTGTCGACTCGCTGTCGGAGAGATGATAGAGATATAAAGAGCAGCTGGTATTGTGTATCTATTCTGCAGAAAATGAGTATTGGAAGAGTTTCATATATTTTAGTATTGATATGTATCGAAAAATCGATAATGTCAAGCCCCGATTGTAATGTTTGAAGAAGAGTATGTCATAACAAATATCAGTAGAGTGGGAAGATTTTAAAACGAGCGGTTCATTCATATATCCGAAAGATCTTGCCTTCATGCTGTGGAAATATAAACCAGAAGACGGAACACAACAAGCACAGAGCTGAAAAGGGCGGGGCTACATAAGGTCTATAGCATTTTTTATAAAAAACTAAAGTCTTCACCAAAAGCGCCAAACTATTGATTGCACATTTAATGCAAAAATATGTTGTTTGTTGTTATTTCATGGTACTTAATGTACAATTTAAATTCTTGATTTTATTTCATTTTAATACATCATCATCATCCAGAACTGGAAATTTTAAATTTTTCAATAAATAAGAAAGAAAGCACAAGCCTGTTGTAAATCAAATTCCGTCACATTGAAAGTTAACCAGCGCAACATTGTGGTCTCTCTGGTCTTCAGCACAGACAGAGGAGCTGTCAGTCACGTCAGCACGGCTCTGATGGGCATGTGGCAGCTCTCAGAGGAACTCCTCAGCATCCCGGCTCATTCCCTTCGCTGGTCCCTATAGACATCACTAATTACTGCAATTACACAGGCAGATAACGCTCAGAGGTGTGCTGATGTCACTTATGATGTGTTCATACGGGACTGACATTGAATTCGTGAACAGCTACACAATTATAGTGTTCTAAAGTTAGAGACGTTTTCTAAAGCAATCGTCACTATTAGTATAGCTCATATTATGATTAGAGATTTAAACAAAAATATAATGCGTGTATAATATATATATATATATGTATCAAGAAACAACCTAGTAACTACCAGTAACTACCCAGAATGCCCAAGAAACCACATAGAAACACTATGGCAATTTAGCATAGTCCTAGCATTTTGCCAGCAAGTTTTGCATGTGCATTTTGGTAATACAATGTAAAAAGTTTGGTTAGTTTTATCATTTTTCAGTGACCCAAACAGCAGAAGTTGATCATAGATCAGTGTGAATAAATGCCCATGTTTGATCTGAAACGTAATGCTTGAAGAAATAAGGCCAATAATAGACTGATGAGGTGCTTGGTGGGACTGGGGTGAAGAATTAATTCATTAGCACTGTACAACTTGGCTAATAAATTAACGCTGAGATTTTATTACGTCTCGCACAGAGGGCACAATATCGCATGCACTTTGGAGCGGCTGTTTGTTAAAATGTTCTATTTTATTACAGCCCCTCTAATTTACTGGCGACAAGCCTGCAAGCCACCCAGCTAGTGTGTGTGTGTGTGTGTGTGTGTGTGTGTGTTCGGGTGCACATGCCCAAACTGCGCCGGGTGTTGCTGGAACTTTTCCATGCATCATAATCGTTTGCTAATTCACTATGCTAATTAAGTAATTAATTCTAGAACAGGAGATCAGATGCAGCACAAAACTAAATAAATAAAGAATTAAAGTGCTGTGTGTTACCGCTGGGCTACCGTTTCAGTCAAGCATTAGAAATGCAAACTGTCTGGGATGGAACACTTGCTTTGCCGAAGGCCAACACCATGATGACACTGACACACACACACACACACACACGTTTGTTTTTGTGAATTGTGGGGACATTCCATAGGCGTAATGGTTTTTATACTGTACAGACCGTATTTTCTCTCCCCTTACACTACCCCTACCCCTAAACCTAACCATCACAGGAAACTGTGCACACTTTTACTTTCTCACAAAAACTCATTCTGTATGATTTATAAGCCTTTTGAAAAGTGGGGACATGGGGTAATGTCCTCAGAAGTCACCTCTTTTTGTAATACCTATGTCATACCCATGTCATTATACACATTTGTGTCCTGATATGTCACAAAAACGCGCACACACACACACACACAAATGGAGTTAATGTGTGTCTGAGGAAGTAAGCCGTTCACTTGCTAATTAGTGATGTTGCCAAGGCAAGCATCACTATTGCTTTTGCTTATACTTAAGGTTAGGGTGTTCAACCCTGAATATTAAACTCGGCATGCATTTTGTATCCCTAACTATTGTGCTACAGAAGTGAATGATATCTCAAATTATAATTATAAAAAGTATGGGAACTTACAGTTTTCACCTGGTGCAAAATGGACTAAATTAAACTTAAAACATACCTGCATGTAATTACAGCTGCAATTATAATAATTAATAATAATAATAATAATTCCTTACATTTATATAGCGCTTTTCTGGGTACTCAAAACACTTTACATACGGAAGGGGGAATCTCCTCAAACACCACCAATGTGCAGCATCCACCTGGATGATGCGACGGCAGCCATATTGCGCCAGAACGCCCACCACACACCAGCTGATTGGTGGAGAGGAGACAGAGAGATGAAGCCAATCAGTGTATGGGGATGATTAGGAGGCCATGATGGACAGAGGCCAATGGGCAAATCTGGCCAGGATGTCGGGGTTACACCCCTACTCTTTTCGAAGGACATCCTGGGATTTTTAACGACCACAGAGAGTCAGGACCTCGGTTTAACGTTTCATCCGAAGGACAGTATAGTGTCCCCATCACAATTACATCTATATTTACACTGTTGATGCTTTCCTTACTCCTTAAAGGATTAATCCTGATAATTTACTCACCCCCATGTCATCCAAGATGTTTATGTCTTTCTTTCTTCATTTGAAAAGAAATGAAGGATTTTGAGGAAAACATTCCAGGATTTTTCTCCATATAGTGGACTTCACTGGGGTTCAACGGGTTGAAGGTCCAAATGTCAGTTTCAGTGCAGCTTCAAAGAGCTCTACATGATCCCAGACGAGGAATAAGGGTCTTATCTAGTGAAACGATTGGTCATTTTCTAAAAAAAAATTAAAATGATATACTTTTTATCAACAAATGCTCGTCTTGCACTGCACTGTGATGTGCCACGCATTACGTAGTCACGTTGGAAAGATCACGTGTGACGTAGACGATCCAGTGTTTACAAAGCAAAGTCAAACGGCCTTTACAAAAAAAAAAAAGAAAGTAAAATGAGTTTTTCACCCTACTGCGGGACTTCCGCTTACGTCACGCGTGACCTTTCCAACATGATTACGTAATGTGTGGAGCATCGCAGAGCAGTGCAAGACAAACATCTTGGATGACATGGGAGTGAGTAAATTAGCAGGAAATTTTTAAATTCTGAAATGAACTAATCCTGTAACCAACCCTAAACCTACCCATAGCACCCAACCTGTGCCTATCCCACCTCAATTACAGCAAAAAGTGTTTTGCTATATAAAATGAACACAATAACTACATTGTTCCTAACAATAACATTGAACAAAAATATAAAGACTTTTATAACAACCATAAACAAATGTGATAAACCTCCTCATAACGATGCTCTGGTTTCCATCAAAAACATCCCAGCATCGTGTTTAGCATGGTCAAGTAGCACCCACATTTTCTTCATAAAATGTAGTTCTCTCAACACTGTGGCTGACCTATAAAAAAAATAAATGCTTCATAATTGACTATGTAAAATGTTTAGTGGATATGGACGTGTTTCATACCAACTGCAGTAAGAATACATGGTCCTTCACACTGTAAGGAAAACCACTAGATGGCAGCAGTCAGCACTCTAGAAAAGGGGTGTCAAACCTACTCCTGGAGGGCAACTGGCCTGCAAATTGTACTTCCGGCACAGCTAATTCATACATACATTCACAGTTTTGTTCAGCAAGGATGCATTAAATTGATCAAACGTGTCAGTAAAGACATTTAAGCAAATCAGCATATTAGAATGATTTCTGAATGATCATGTGACACTAGAGACTGGAGTAATGATGCTGAAAATTCAGCTTTGATCACAGGAATAAATGACAAGTTTTAAAATATAAAAAAATAGAGTGTCACTTTAAATCGTATACATATTGCACAATATTACTGAATATAAAAGCCGTTTATATGTATATATGTAGCAATGTGTTGTTTTTATACAGCTAGACAGTAAATACAGCCTCTAATGAGCTAATGAGGCCTATAACCAGCAAAACTCTTTTCCCTTGTGCATTTTTAAGACTGGCAAAGATCTTCAGGCTATTTAAGGTCAGTGAAAGGACTCTGCAATGGTACAATAAGCCTTCAGAGTGTTTGTTTTGTTTGTGTTTGTTTATCTTGACTTTGCTGGGAGGGAGTTTGTAGAAATTGCATCAGTGGAGACCAAAAGTCGAGTGTACAACTCATAAACATCCTCTTTGATCTGATCACAGGGGGATAAGATACAACAACCACTGCAACTGATGGTATGTCAACTATGACTGTATGCGTATGATGGCATATTTGTGGATATGTTTGTCTTTGTGTAATGCAATGGCTCCAAAACATAAAAAAAATAAAACATGTCTGAATGTTATTGCATTAATTATTATTTAATGAGGTAGCATTCAGAAAGTTGTATGTGTGACCGTGAAAAAAATGACAGTTTAGCATAGTTTTAAAATGGTAAAGAAATAATGTACTTCAGAAGAATACACTTTGTGAACAAAATATGTTTTCTGATGCTTAATTGCATGTTAATTGCTGTTGAAATTTATATTAAATGCAATTTCCTGAATTTTACAGTACTTTTTCTGGCCCACTTAAGTATCATTGGTTACACTTTATTTGGTAACACTTTATTTTTAGTGTCATTGTTACATATGTTACTTACCATAGTAATAACAGTAAATTATGCATAATTAAATGCAACTAACCCTCAACCAAAACTTATCCTACCCTAACCCTATAGTACATACATGTTGTTAGATAATATTACTCTGTACTTAAATAAAGTGTAACCCTTTATTTGAATGTGTCCTTGTTACAGTGTAATTATACATTTAAGTACTGAGTACTATTCATTAACAACATGTACTCACTATAGGGTAAGAGTTAAGGTTTGGTTTAGGGTTAGTTGCATGTAATGCATAATTTATAGTTATTACTATAGTAACTACATGTAACGTGTAACAAGCACACTGTAAAATAGTAGTACTATTTAAGTATTAACGTATCTTATGATAAGCATCTTTATATGTAATATATAATTTACACATGTAATTTAATTTGTAACTACACATTTGTGATTATGAAGTTCAATTCAGTCATTTTAAAATATATATTCATTTTAAATATAATATTGAATAACACTACAATTAAAATTATAATCAAGTACTTTACATGTTCTTTAGTATGCTAGTCAACACATCAAAATAAGTGTAATTCTTTAAAGCATGACAAAAGATTATTAAAACATAAAGGGCACGCATAATGCCCCTATTACAAGATGTAATATAAATCTCTGGTGTCCCCAGAATGTGTCTGTGAAGTTTCAGCTCAAAATACCCCACAGATAATTTATTAAAGCTTGTCAAATTTGCCCCTATTTGGGTGTGAGCAAAAACATGACATTTTTGTGTGTGTCCCTTTAAATGCAAATGAGCTGCTGCTCCCGGCCCCCTTTCCAGAAGAGGGTGGAGCTTTAACAGCTCACGCTTCGGTTGCTCAACAACAACAAAGCTGGCGAATCTCACGCTTCCAAAATGAGGATTGTCAGTAACGGTGTTCAGCCTAACATTGTTTAAACCGGAGTCGACACTGATGGAGAGACTCAGGAAGAAGTTACAACTTTTAGAATGAAACTGGACGTTTCTGAATGGTTAGTGGATAAATTTATGTAGTTGCCGTGGAGCTGATTCAACTCATCCACTAGCATGTGCCGTCATGTTAAACTTTTGTGCAAATCCNTTGCTCAACAACAACAAAGCTGGCGAATCTCATGCAGCCAAAATGAGGATTGTCAGTAACGGTGTTCAGCCTTACATTGTTCAAACCGGAGACACTAAAGGAGAGACTCAGGAAGAAGTTACAACTTTTAGAATGAAACTGGACGTTTCTGAATGGTTAGTGGATAAATTTATGTAGTTGCCGTGGAGCTGATTCAACTCATCCACTAGCATGTGCCGTCATGTTAAACTTTTGTGCAAATCCAGCATTGAATTGACCCTCGTTTGTGAAGCAGTCCGGCGTAAGATGACGGCATGTCAACAACACTCTACTTACATTTTATTCATATTATCATATTATACAGTTTTTCAAAAAATATATTTTTTAAGATTTTAAGTACACTACAGTTACACATTCAATATCAAGTTCTGCCATGAAACTCTAGATGGCACAGGCTGATGGGTCCTTAAAGCAACCTGCTGACAATTACATCTTTAACGACACAGCACAAGCTGACTGGTTCCTGTTGCATCTGCAGCCAATGAGCTTGCTTCTTAACATTTAAATAGTTGGTCATTGTTTGCTTTAGCAGTTTGCAGTGTGCTTTCAAAGTGTCTCAGAAACCTTCCACCTTCCCCAGCTCCACCTGTATAGATCTGCTATGGGTAATTTCATATATGCTATTTGTGCAGCAGCATGTCTTACCTGCTCACAGCAGCGTGCCTGTATGTATTGGCAGTAGCGATTCCCTGTACTTGCTCAGCAGCAGCAGCTATAATCAACAGCAGCGTAGCAGATCTGTTCCGCCAAGACCAAATACATAACCATTGTCATATCCGTTACCATGCTAAACTCTTCCGAGAGTTGTCATTTTAGAAACACAAGTAAGCACTCTTCTTTTTATCAAGGGTAAGATGCACTGTAGGACTGTAGTTTAATTCATTACTTACACTAAAAGCAAGCAGGAGCCAGCAATGATTGTTCTTCTCAGCAAATAGACATGTTATTTAACAACTGTTTGCATTTTGACAGTGGAAAAATAGTTTCTATGAAATCTATTGTTTCACACTTTTCAGTAAAATGATTTATTTGCATTGCAGCTTTCATATCACAAATTACATTAGTTCCAGTTTATTCCTGTTCTTCCATCTGCCTGTCCCAGAAGCAGCACTATTAAAGGTTATTTATCACATTTCTCCTGTTTCCAGCAGTGTTCTTGTTTGAGCTCTGTAACTGATACAGCAGGTCTTACTGGCTCAGAGATAAACTCTGGATGTGTTTGTGTGAGTGTAATGCACTCTCATTTAAATCTTATCTTGCTGCCAGACACAAATTTCTTTCAGTGGTGTTTTTTTTACGTAGTCCCATACGGTTCAGTTTTTGAATCATTACCGTTGTATATTCCATACTACATGTCAGTAAATAAATCCCAGTATTCACATTTCCCTCTAGAAAATGGTTCTGCTGAAATAAAACCACTCATGATAAATCCTCAGATTTACGAGGCTGCTGTTTTTTATTTTCTTTCTTCAGAGAGTTGTACTCAACCTTCTTGATCTCTTTTGATAAATCTCAGAAAACAGTGCCATTTGCGTGCTATATGTGTCCACATGACTTACTATTAATCTAATTTAAATTTAAAGAAAAAGTTAAATTAGAAAATCTAATTTTAATTTAAAGTGTTTTTTTTTTATGTGTTCTATGTGTTTCTAGCATTCACTTAAGCTTATATTGTTTGTTATAATATGAAGTCTGACATGGTGATGGAAAAAAATATGAGATGGGAGAAAAAATTATTTCAATGCTTTTGCATTCTCTCGCAAATGTTTTGCGTTGCCCCAAGAAACTTTGCATTCGCTCGCAAAATGATGCGTTCCCACGAGAACACAAAGTATGGAGCCCCTAAAGGGACATGATAATGGGGAAAAAAAATAGGAGACGGGAAGAAAAATTATACGTCAATGGTTTTGCGTTTTCTCGCAAATGTTTTGCCTTCCCCCGAGAAACTTTGCGTCCGCTTTTGAAACTTTTGAGTTATTTGCGAGCGAACACAAATATGTTGAATTATATAGCTATAAATAAACACAAATGTATTATTCTTAACAGCAGCAAACTTTTCTTTTAAAATCTTCTGCCCCTTATGTTTCCACACAAAGAGTTTATCTTCATAGGTTCTCTTTTGCTTATGAAAACTATATAACATATATAAATCACTCATCTTGCATTTTAAATGTTCACCATGACATGTCAGTGAAACAGACTTAAAATAAACTGTTCTGGCTCACATCAGTGGGTGGGATTGCCAGGAAGCTTGTGTTGAAGCCTGAGAACACGGAGAGGCCTGCGTCCCCTTACATGAGCTCTATTCATAAAATCTATAGTTATGTGAACTACTAATCAACCTTCTTGCCATAACATCCATCTTTGGGGATAATCTGGCTGTTCTGTGGGAAAATGATATGAATTAAAGCAATTTCTCTTGGAAATGTTGCACAGTATGACCCAGATGAAATTTCACTGAACATCTTTCATTAAGTTATATTCCCGAAAATATATACCGTATGATTGATGTATGAAGATGAAGTTTTCTTATGTGGTATTTACACTATAAAGAGAAAAGTAATGACCAATAAAATACTATGTGATAATCATGTGAAAGCATAGGCTTTATAAATAGAATTGCCATGTGATCACAGATTTAATACATGACATGTGAAACAGTGCATATATAACAACATTTTTGCTCTCTAATCAAAACTTGTACCCATTAAGAAATAGAATGATGATTAGAAACCATAAAACCACCCTATATGTTTTTAAATTGGCAGTTATTGCCCACAATAATACATATGTGATTTGCAATAGTTACCAATCCTAAAATGCTACATGATTTCAACCCTGTAAACATGTTTGGAATTCATATAAACTAAAAAGATAAATGATAGCAGTATCACTTGTAATAAATCACACATTACGCACGTTAGAAAACTAGATATTTTGTTTTTAAAAAAACGTGTTTGTTACATTCAATTACATTCAAAATGTCTGAGGGTTGAAGGTCCGAACAAAATGGTTGTAAGTAGGAAATATTACAATACATTATTTACAGTTTCTTTATTTTTTCGGCAACAAAAACTGTAAAATATGATCAATGATTTTTTTTTTCTTAACAGAGTTACATACATGTAACTATAGTGAAATACTGAGCAAAACTGTAAGAGAAACACACAATGAGGTCTAATGTAATTTGATGAAATATGGTGTTAGAAAGAGCAAAATGTAACTATTAACAGTGTGAAATGTATAACACTGTGAAACAGAAAGTGTGACAGTGTGAGAGAGTGAGAAAGTGAATTATTCTTGTATTATTAATAAAAAAAAAAAGGTTATTTTCTCAGAAAATGTATCAAATGTTGATATGTTAGACTTGTATTGTGTTTTACTGTATTAACCCTCTAGCCGTCTTCGTTTAGGGGTCACACTTGGCTCCATCAAGGTCAAAAATGACTTAAGCCTTAATGTAATTTTTCTTTTTTTTTTTTTTCTTTTTTTTCAGGAAAACCAATGTTATATATATTTTTTGATTATTATTTAACATTTTGAGGGTATTTTATGATACTATGCAATATTTATACAGTTTTTATTAGCTATTTTCCCCCTTTGAAAAAATACACTTTTTTTTTATAGATTTTAAAATTATAGCAGTATTCCATGTTAAAATAGAGACAAGGCATTTAAAATCCAATTTTTTGAAGGTAGATTAGTGCCATCTGGTAGGAGTAAAAATAGAAAAACTTATGTAATGTCATGGTGTAACCACTAGATGCCTGTATAGTTCTATTTAAAGTCTTATACATTTTCTAGTGGTTTTTAGACATAAATACTTATTTTTATTAAGTTGTGGATTTGGATTTATACTTAGATATTTTCAAGGACTACTTTTTTTCATTTCTTTCTTTCTTTTTTTATTTTTTTTTTAAATGTTTATTTGAAGTGTCAGTTTTTGCATTAATTTTACTACAGTCAAACCTGAACAGAGAGATGAAAATTTTATATTTTGGATTTTTGATATATTAAAGTGTCACCCCTTCATTGCTGTGCACTTTTTTTCTGCACAGTGGCTGAATTGTAGTTTGTACCACCAAAAGATTCTCTGATGTAGCGATTTAACTCAAAAGGGGAAATATTAATAATTATTCATAACTCAATATGATTTATCAATTGTGATTATTTATGAATATGTAAATGGATATAGCTACATTAATCTTAATATTACAATCAATTAACCTGTTTTCCAGGGAACACTTAGTGTTGATTGTTTAATAATTCTAAGAAATGTTCATTTCCAGGTTATGGAAAAATAACCTTCTTAACGCACCGTGCTACTTAGAGCATAGGTTCGGGTCTATATCACTTAAGAGGCAATTCATTAGCAGATGGATTCAGAACCAAACATGTATTGTGCACAATCTTTATTAACTAACTCACAAACACATAACTAAACTAGCAAACACATAACATAACATAACATAAAGGGTCACACACATATGTAGGTCAGAATGAGTAATGATAGAGTTGAACCGGAAGAGGTACTGTTACTAGAGCTATAGGAAAGTCAAAGACACTCTGGAAAGGACTCATCAGTTTCCTTTAGCAATAGCAAAGGTGAGTCTTACAAATCAATACTAAATCGCTGTTTAGCATTAAAATGTACGATACTTGCAAGATGCCTTTAGGCTGAGGAGCGTCGGATCTGCAGGTTGAGGATAAATCTTGAGGTTATCTCTGAAGTGGTTGCCAGTCTGTTGGGTGAAGAGCACATGGCTGGGTGTTGTAGGCCGGGGGCCTACCAGCCTTGCGGCCGGGCCTAGAGAGGCCGGCCGCAAGGTGACCTGTTCGGTGGTCCAGAAGCAAGGAAGAAGAGAGGGAGTGGCCCTGTTCGCTGGGTTTTAACCTCTGGTCAAAGTCCAACCTCTTAGGAATGATGGGGGCCAATGAAGATGTTGTATTTCCGGGTGACAACACACCCCCTTGTCAGGGCTTTTATGACCAAGTAGATTAACAAGCTGAGTCTTTACATAAGAACTATTAAAGAGTCTAATAGTCTTGTAATACTCCTGTGTTGCACAGGTATGGACATACCGCATACACAAGCATTCAACTCATCCCGATACGAACGCATAGACACCAAACATGGCATAATTGAAGTTACCTTGCAGGTCATAACATTTAAAAATCATAAAACATGTAAATACAATGAGTACAATACAACAACAGTAATAATGGATACCATTTCCTGGGAATATGTATGTAGAGAATAGTCTGTCTATAAATTAATGCAGTAACGTCTGTGTTCTGTGTGGAAAATGCAGGGAAGATGCAGATTTTTGTGTGTCTCTTCTGCTCTCCATGCGGCAGCCACATTCCTCGGCGCAATAAACTTGTAACTGAGGACTTCCCGGGGGGATGGGGACAGACCCCAGAGTGAGCTTAAAACTATTGGTTAACTAACCAATAATTGTGTCTGATTTGCCTCAGTCATTACACTGAGTTTTCGTATTTTTTGTATTTCCCATTCATTTCCTATGTCAATCATTTTTGACCGTGAAGGAGCCAAGTGTGACATTTTTTTTTAACATGTCCATGATTTTGTGTGTGTGTGTGTGTGTTCTCATAGCTAATGCAACAAAAGTCACCAAGAGTCATCCCATTCAGATGAAGCAAAAAAAAAAAAATCACAACGTAAAATTTTTCGGTCATTTTTGACCCAAGAGGACCACGGCATATAATACTCTGAACAAGTAATCAATGACAGGTTTTGTTCTGGATCAGGGGCTCTGGTATACTATGTCCCAGTGTTCCACTTAAATCACTAAAACACTGTTGTCTAAATCGGCTTGATTTCAAGTTCATCAAGGACATTTTTGTAAAAAAAAAAAATTGATAAATGGAATGGATGTCTGGAGCCAAAACAAAGTCGCAGTCTCGATCTCAGACAGGTATCAGGAGGATGTGTGCCTTCTTCTGAAAACACACATATATCAGCCTGAATGAAGCATGGAGCACACACTCTACTGAGACGCTGGTCATATCAGAAGCTTCTGATCGAGGCGTGCTAAGTCAATCACTGTCTATGCCTCGAGTCCAGCTCAAGCCCAAAGAATCGCAACTGTAATTTCCATCAGCGCTCCAATTTTTCTATTTTGATGAAAACAGAGGAAATGGAACCAAAAGAACATTCTCCGAGGAGAGAAATACATCAAAAGTTTTTCTCTGACGTTCTTTTAGGTTAGGTTTACCACTGTTATACTCATTGTCAGCTTCAGTACAAAACAAACATGGGTCCAGCCTTCAGGTGTTTGACAAATGAATATGTTGTTTAAATATTGTCCAGGCTTGCTGAGAAGAGAGAGCTGGCGTTGGTAAAGTGCGCAGCAAAGTAATTCGATTTCCACATGGCTTTCTTCTTCACAGATAGCCAGGTGTGCTGGGCCTGCGGCTATCCAAGCAGTGCCTCTGATTTAATATAAAGACAGGGCATTTATCTGTAGCCTGTTCACCACAATATTTCCAATGCTTAAACAAATGTGTGTTGTGTACAGCTGTAGGACTGTATCTACCTGAAGAAAAAAAAAAAACAGTTTTATAAGATATGTCCAACATTGAAAAGGCATGCACAGATAATCAGAAATGGTAGCATTAGTGATAATTCAAAAAGCCTCTTAAAAGCTTCATGGCCGGTCAAGAGGTTTATAGGGGATTTGGATCTTGTTAGTGAGCTCAAACTCCTGTTAGACAATTAGGTGACATGAGTTTCACTTATATGTGAAAGCTGAAATTACATAATTGACATTTAGAGGGGGAAAAAAGATGCTGCCTTCAAACCATCCCTGAGTCTTTTCTTGGAACTTGCTATATAAAGTGCATAAAACATGTTTAAAGGGGTCATGAACTGCATTATTTTATTATTTAATAATGTTTCCTGGGGTGCACTTTTAATGTTAGTATGATTTTTACATCAAAACCTGCCATCATTTAGAAACAAAAGGCATTTTTCCTACCCTGATTTTAGCCCTCTAAATCGGACGCTCTGTTTTAAGGGGCGTGTCTGCTGTGAGACTTCAGTGTAAACGCCCACTGCTGTGATTGGCTGACATCTTTACATAGGGAAATATCTAAAAAAAATGAGCACGTTTTACGATTACAGTTCTCAAGGTTTACTAATCGTGAAGTGTTGATTATAGCATTATATTTAGATCGTGGCATGAAAGGTTGCAGTGATGAACATGTAGCTGTTCACAGACATGTTGAGGCATGGCATGTTTATCGCTTATTTGCTCGATTCAGTGTTAGCGTCACGTCTGTTATTTACCTACTACTACTTGTCATGTGCGAATCAGTGGGCGGGGCTACTGAACTTTAGGTTTGTGATGTCACCAACCCAGGACGAAGCTCGTTGTAGCCATTTGTTGTAGTTCTTAAGCGATTTCTGTAAATGAAAATATCTCCCTTTGCATTGAACTTTGAGTGTCGTAACTTTGCAGATGTTGGTTATGATCAAACAGCAACATTACACACTAACTAAAGTTAAAAAAGTCAAATCATAATCAAAGACCCCTTTAAATGCTGTTACTCATTGTGAAAAAGTACACTTTAGTATATTTTTACAGAACTTATTACATAAATAATAAACTTAAATGTGAACAAAATGAATGTAATGTGCTCAGAAACATAAGTGCATGTAAATTGCAATAAATTAAAATGTATTATAGTTTAAATTTAAATTAAATGCAGTTATCTGAAGCACAGTTGTTCAACAAATCAGTGGTGCGTTTCCCGAAACGAACTATGGTCGCAAGTTCCGTCGTTACCATTAGAGTTCAATGGGACTTACGACCATGGTTCACCAACGATGCTTTCGGGAAACGCACCCCAGAATGGTTGTAACATTCTGTCAATCATTGTGGCAAAAATGCTAAGAAATCAGAAAATGGCACAACCCAGACTTGAACATGTGTAACAACTCCCTGGCCACATCTCTAACAGGTTACGATGATATTTAGTGTTGATTTCTAGTCTGGCAGTTACAGGGTTGCTTGAAAGTCTGCAAAGAGTAGATGCAGAACAATTTCTCCAGGGTTTGACCTTTGACCCTGTTTCAGCTCACTGAAGTTCTCTGCTGGGCTTCACTGACTGTGTGCAATGTCTGAGGGAGGGTGTTGATCAGGATAGCAGCAGTCCTCCCCTGGTGTCCTGTCACTGTTGTCCTGGGCTGACACTTCCTTAGGGTGTGTATGTGGTTAATTAAGGAAAAGTGAGCTGAGACGATCTGTTGTGTCTGGAAAGGGAGGGGGTGACAATATTTACTTGAATGGTCTGCTTGGGATTTCATTAAATGTGCCACTAAACACCCTCTCGCCATTACCAACCTTGAATGGGAAGAGTCTGGATGCAAGATATTTGGTGGTTTATGGATAAACCTCAGTTCAAAGAATTAACTTTATGCAAAACTGCAATATAAACTGTAATATGTGAGTTAATCAGTAAACGTCTCAATATTATCAAGCCTGGTGAAAGAGCATGGTCAGGTTCATTTTATGACCCTCACTGTTTGATTGACATGTTGCACTGTGTGGTTCTGTGAGATTTCCTGACTAATCGTTCCCATTGTCTCCTTTCATAGATCCTCCTACAAACAGGATATGGGATAACATCCTTTCCATTCTTGAGAAAGTGGGCACCCAACAATTCAGTTCAAAGAATTTCCGTTGTCCACAAATGCAATGTTTGGATTCATGTGCATCTCTGCAACATTTTAGGTCACCATCACCATACAGGCACACTAACCCCTAACCTAACAACATTGAAAGAATGTGCTAGAATGACAATGAAAGTGTTGTCAACAGGACATGGGACAGAAATAGTTAGCCATAGAGTCTCTCCTGAAGTCTTGAAAGCTACACTTGACATTTTTTTCTTTTGGCAAAATTCCTAAGTTCATGTTTATTTCATTGTTTGTTACATGTTTCTTTCCAGTTACTGAACATACTGTAGATGTAATGAATCCATCTGATCCCTCAGCGCTAGACTCCTCAGCTCCGCCCACTCGTTCCCTATCCCCCAAATTTTGATTCATAAAAATGTTGATTACTGTGCATCACTGGATATTAGCTACACTGTACGTATGCAGGATGTACAATATATCCACAACTTTTAATATAATCGCTGGGCAATACTAGTTTACATTTTTCAACAATACAACAATGAAGCATTTTTTTTTTATTATTATTTTTTTTATTTGCTAGCACATACTACTAAACGTGAGTGTACTGTATGTCCAGGAAAGGTTGGAAACACTCATAGTTGTTGTATAATTTGTTATTATTAATTTGTTAATCTGAGTTATATTGACAATTATGAAACCTGTGAGGTTTTGATCAATTTAACGACGCACTGCGGCATCTTTTCTAAAAACCTATTTCAGCATACATGATAAAAATTTAAAAATATTCAATCTACTCCATTTTTATGCAACACTGCAATTGCAGATTTAAAGTTTGTGTTCTTTTAGTTCAGCTAAAAGGACACAACATGACATATTGATCTTCTATTGGTCACATTTGCAACTTCCAGTGAAATCTAGCCAAGATTAACTAAAAAGGGATGAAACTTTGGGAGAAATGAAGACTCAGCAGAGGTTGCTCATCTTCCTCTGGCCCCCACATTTTCAAACAACTGTCCATAAGCCAAATGGAGTTTGATGGATGGGATTGTTGTTCTCCTGCTAAACATATTTATGTTTCAATGTGTGTAAAGTAACTGTTTGTTCAGTCATTCTTTGAAAAACTATTTTAGCTCTTCTCAGTAGCATGAGAATAAGTTATTTTTCTTTTTAGTCAGGCTTATCACTCTCTGCCCATAGTGATAAAACATGGAGATGCATGTTCCCCTCTGATCCACTGTATACTGGTTGGGTTCTGTTGATTCAGCTGTGAAGTAAACTTGGCCCAGAGGCCTATCGAGAGAAAAAGAAGGGCTGGTCATCAGGCTGAAGAGATTGTCTGTGAGCTGGGTCACGGCTGAGAGAACAAATTCAATGACCCCACTGTCCTGCTCTCTTTCTTGACTCAACACTGGACAGACTTTACAGAAGGCAGGTTAGGAGACACAGACACATATTAAGATTTTAACAACACTGACCGCCCAAATCTCAGGAGTAAAAATGGCAGTGTACTTGCTTTATATAAAACCCTGTTTTGCAACATATTACAATGGCAAAAAGGCTCCACATAATAAAGAATGACCCAACTAGCCTATACTAACCCATACTACTAGAATTCATTTTTAATTTCAGTGTGGACAGACAAATTGCACTTCATTGGAAAGGTATTGCATCAGGTCTAGGGCATGGGCATCAACAGTAGATTAACAAAATCCTTATTTTCTCAGATTTAGCCTTGCCACAACAAATTACACATATTTAGTCATGTTTGTCATGGCACAACATGAAACACAGTGGAATTACATTCTAAATTGTCATATCAATCATTTTTCAGTTCAGTGAACCACATGGATTATCTATAAATATATGCATGAATTATAAAACCTCAACATCCATCATACCAAATGAACATGATTCATTTTAAAAGAACTAGAGAAAGCAGTGGTTAATTGTCCCCTCCTTTATAGTGTCTTTCCCACCATTTCCCCAATCTCCATTTCCTGTTTGGGATAATAAGTTTGTGTTTTTTGACATTCGGCAGACCGTCTCTGACAAACTATAGTGTGTTAGAAACATTTGTTTTAATCTAAGGTCAACAATTTCCATAAACTAACAGACTGATTTCCGCCTATTCCACAGACTGTTGCGAAATAGTGACCTCGAAGTGTGCACTGAATGGCAAAAGTAGGGGGTATCGGATGAAATATCTTTCAAATGTCACTGTTCTTCAACCCACACAGACTATTAGGAAGGCCATACAAATACACAATCCCTTTCTTTGAAGATCTGTGGACCTGGGATTTGGTCTCTAATTGCCTTTCATGTTGGTTTATGGGTCGTAACACTTGGCCTGATATGAACCATCCGAAGTGAACCCATCACTATCATAGTCACACGACCCAATAAAGCATTCCGGTTACTGTCCATTACAGATAAAATGTCAGGCAGCAACAGCTAAGCTAACAATCTCTTATGTGCCCCTTGTGAAAGTGGCTGTAAATATTTTCTAAACCTTGGTGGCTGGAAACAAACAAAGAAAAAGATGTGTCCTTAGTCATTAACATAACAGACGCAAAAGTCACTATGGAAGATTCCCAAAAGAGTTATTGCCACTAAACAGAAAGCTTTCATAATGCTGATAGCATATGAATGATTCCCATATTGAAACTACATATTATTTAGTATATTTAAAATTATAAGATGATGTATTGTCACACTAGTCTGTACAATTTACTCCTGTATCAATTAATCTTTCAAATGCATATGGCACTTTCCATAAATTGAGACTTCAAGAAAAAATCAACAAGATGTTTCCATCCACAGTTTCCAAATTTAACTTAAAGGATTAGTCCACTTTTAAATACACTTTTCCTGATAAATTTACTCACCCCCATGTCATCCAAGATGTTTATGTCTTTCTTTCTTCAGTCGAAAAAAATTGAAGGTTTTTGATGAAAACATTCCAGGATTATTCTCCTTATAGTGGATTTCAATGGCTACCAACAGGTTGAAGGTCCAAATTACAGTTTCAGTGCAGCTTCAAAGGGCTTTAAACGATACCAGACGAGGAATAAGGGTCTTATCTAGCGAAACGATCGGTCATTTTCGAAAAAAATACAACCGTTTATGCTTTATAAACAAAATATCGCCGTGAACGTACTTTCCGCTTCCGCATTCTTCATAACGCTTACGCTGAATGTCCTACGCCTTCCCTATTCAACTTATGGAACGAACGCGGCGCCAGTTTCGTTTATTTCTGTAAGTTGAGGAAGTTCAGGAAAAGAGTATTTAAAAGTGGACTAATCCTTTAAGTGCAAAATTGGAATATTGCATAAAACATTTGAGGATAAGAACAAAATAGTCACAAAATAGTAGAAATTATCTGTAATAAAAATGGAAGTTGCTGCAATTGGGGAAGTCACTGCGGCTCTTTTTTTTGCTACATCATAAATGACTTGTGTCTCAGAGCACACAGACGAAACGCCGTAAGCACTGTCATGTTATCTTGTTTTTGGAGGCAGATGCCTGGTGTTTGGGAACGCAACCCTGTGAGTCAGTTCTAGGAAGGAAATATATCCCACCATTTTGATGGCAAAATTTGGCTTCAGCATGTCAGAATGTCCAATCCAATCCAGTGCAGAGGATTGTAGTTTATGTGATCCTCCCCAATTGAGCACTTTTTTTTTTATTATTGTACATTTTTAGAACATCTTGGCATATCCCAAAATTCACATTAAAATGTGAAGTGGATGGAAACATAACTAGTTGCAATGGAATAAAATTTAGATTTTTTTTTTTGTATTATTATTCAAACTAAATGTTACATGCGCTGTTTTATTTTAAAAAACATTTATACTCTCATTCAAGAAATCGCACAACTGTTTAGCTACAGTAAAATGAGTAACAGGGTTACAAATTAAACCTAAAGTATGCTATTATTACTGGGGTTATCTAGTTTTGGACCACATACTGATAAACTTCCTATTTCTTATTAATAAAGGAAAATAAATGTCACAAGTCTTCTTACAGTAACTTTAGCTTGACAAATACAATGTACCTTAAAACTTGAGGAAAAGTTAAAGGGTTAGGCCACGTCCACACGAAGCCGGAGCTAACCCTATCCGATCTTTTTCCCCCCCTCGTCTCAAGAAATATCTGTGTCCACACGAAACCACTCAAAATGATGTAGTATACATGCCAGACCATTATGTGGCGCTGTAATTCTGCCACAGAGATACACTTAAAGCAGCGAATAAGACTTGGAGCATGCGCATAAACCTTGCGCGCTGTATTTTGGCTCAGTATCTTCTGCAGCACGAACACAAGCATCCAGAGTCTGCTTTTGCTGTTTTGTGCTGTTAGACTAGGGTCGACACGTGGGCTGATGACATCATCGTTTCACAAAATATACGGATTGGCTGTCCACACGAAAACGCAAAGACGGCGTATTCAGATTTATCCACTCTGGGACCCGGTTTCAAAAAATAGCGGTTTCATCTTCCGAAAACGGCAGATCCGTGTGGACGAAACGCCTATACAATATAAAATTTGTGCGCATTCACAAAAACGCGTCTCCGTGTGGACGGGGCCTTAGTTCACTCAAAAATAAAAATTATGTCATTAATCACTCACCTAGGAGCTCAAACGTGCTGCATAACACAGGAGAAAGAAGTTCACTGGTTACGCAGTTTGTTCTCATGTGTCATTCAGGTTCAGTTTAGCTTCTGTTTATGTTCAATGATCAATGTTTATATGTGAATAAAAGCCTAAATTAATTATGTTCATCATAAAAAGTGATTGAGTCTCTTCGGAAAATTTGGACTAAACCACTCAATTCATATGGATTAGCTTTAGGATCTCTTTAGGAACTTTTTGAAGCGTCAAAATGTGTAGGCTGTCTACGCGTAACGGAGGCCAGCTAGTAGTTGCTTTGCAAGTAAACCTCACTCCTCTGATGTCAAGAGATGCTCTAGTGAATGACATTAGAGGATGCAGCCTTTAGCCTCCTTGTTAGAGCGTCCAACTCCCACACTGGAGACCCAGGTTCGAAGCCCGCGCAGAGCGGGGTGAGTAGGACCTGGGTGAGGTGTCACATACAGGTGTGGAACGACATCAGGGTGAGTAATTAATGACAGAATTTTCATTTTTGGGTGAACTAACCCTTGAAACGGAATATGTGTGCATACCTGTCTGCCCACAATGCTGTAGAAAGTGTCTAAATTAAGTCATGCCATGTGTCACAATTTTATGTTTGTTATAGGAGCCTTCAAATAATATACACCTATTGAAGTCTATTACTGAGATGTGCCTTGTCATTTTAAAGTAGAAATAGCAAAATTAGTGCAAAGTGTTCAAACAAACAAATGTGAAACAAATCTAGTAGTCATACTATTTACCTGCGTTGATGAAGCAAGTGTCTTATCAAATCTCAGTGTTAAACAAACTTGTCCTTATTGTTTAAGGAATTGACATCATAGCTCGTTTCCTTTTTTCCTTATATGTTATCAAGTAAATCCACACCACACAGACAAGCTAACAGTGATAAGTTTGCATTTAGCTACACTCATGAGGTGATGTGAAAAATGTTTGGAAAGGTGATAAAACCAAACTTCACATCCTAGCAGGATTTGTCTTGGCTGGGTTTAATGCAACTGTTTGTAATATGCAGCTGCCTTTTCTCAAGACTTGCCATTTTCACTGTTGATGTACCTAGAAGTCTATTGTGGGAAGTGTTTTTGTGTGTGAAGATATCATATCTTTTATAATTTGGAAAACCACCAGACATTAATGATTGAGCACAATATGAAGATAATCTTATTTCGCATTCATCAAGGAAGGAAAAATACTCTATGTAGAACATCAACATATTCAAATCTCAAAAAGTCGTGTCTAGTCACTTTTTAGACAACGTAAAAATATTCCATATGAATCGAGTGGTTTAACTCGAATCTCCTAAAGAGACATGATGATTTTATATGACGGACAGATTTAAAAGAGGACCTATTATACGTTTTTTACATGTTCAGCTTTCTTCAGTGTGTAATTTTGCTGTTTAAACATGAAAAAGGTCTGAAATGACAAAGCACAAAGTCACTCCAAAGGGAGTTATTCTCTATCAGTAAGCACAGTTTCTGAACTCCCTGAAACACCTCGATTGTAGTCTTGACTTTTCTTATTTAAATAATTCCCACCCAAGGCATATGCAAAATAAAAGGACTAGGCCTGTTAGTAGTTCTTGTTGTCGCCATGTCCAAGAAAAGCTGTTTTTTTCCAGAAGCTGAAACTCGCGGTCATGGTGAGGGGCGCGACATTTCTGAAACATGCAAAAAGCAGTTTACCAATCACAACACATGTGCAGTCAACACAAAATGAATGAATCACTCTCTGAGACAACTCGTTGTTCCTGAGTCATATACAAGTTTCAATTCACGGTCCCTAAGGGCAACCAAAACATTCAAAAGGGGCGGAGCCACTTTTACTAAAATGCCTATAACTCGTGAACGGAATGAGATATTTTCACCAAACTGTGCACATGTAAGCTTTCCTGTAGCTCAGTGGTTAGAGCATGGCAGTAGCAATGCCAAGGTCATGGGTTCGATCCCAGGGAATGCACATACTCGGATACAAATGTATAGTATAATGCAATGTAAGTCGCTTTGGATAAAAGCGTCTGCCAAATGCGTAAATGTAATGTAAGAGCTCATTCTGTGGTTGCGTGAAAAAGTATGTGGCGACTGGCCACTTGGTGGCGCTATGACAGGAAAAAACCATGAAAATGGCTACAATTACTTCAACATTAGCCCAATTGACTTGAAAATTGGCATGTAATGTCTTTGTCTGAGGTGCCATGATTGTCAATGAGGACATTGACGTATCTCAAAAAATATGTCCGCCATCAGCCAATGAATTTTGAGCAGCTATCAAGGTTAACGGAGGCCGATCAGAATGAAACTCGCTGGGCCTGTTTGACTCACAGCCCTAGAGGCCTGTGAGAAATTTGAAAGAAATGGTCTACTGGGAGGCACCTTCACATTTTTCACGTGCGTAAAGGATCGTGTGTCGGGCGATTTTTTTTTTGCCCACGACATTCATACCACATGGTAGAACTCCTCATTCTGAGCTACTTTGCCTCTAGGACTGCCTCTGTCCATCGAATCATTCCTTAAATATTGGAGATTATTAAAAAACAAAAAAAAACAAAAACAACTTTGGCAAACTAGTCCTAGGTTTCAACCTGGATAAAACCACTGCAGCACAGTTCTCGGGACTGTCTAGGTCCATAGTTATCAAAAAAATTTTGAACTTTGGCCTTTGGATAGCTATAAGCAGGGTCTTTTATAAAACAGGCATGGCCAATTCTACCCAAAAACCTATCATTTCTAAATGAAAACTCAGAACTTCACATCATTAAGTGAGCACATGCGTCACGATTCTAAAGAAGCATGCATACTTCTTTGGAGAATGGCTGATAGGTGGGGCTATAACTGTTAAAAAGGTGTAAAATTATGTATTTCTATGTCTAATCCCATGAAATGGCTGAAAGTGACCCTCTTCCTGCCTGATTTGCATAGAGCTTCTTGAAATTGGCCGTGCATATGCTCCACATGATTCTAAAGAAGCGTGGAAACTTCTGTGGACATTGCGTCATTGGTGGGGGTTTAACGGTTATAAAGGTGAAAAATACTCTATATGAAATTACATTTAAATGAAATTAGGTGAGCATATCATCAAAAATCATCAAATATAGTCACATTAAAGGATTAGTCTAATTTTTATATGCAATATGCTAGTTCAATAGTATATAACAATTAGTTCAAACTTTGACCTGTGGAGGGCAGTAATACACTTAGCAGCGTCTACACTGCTCGAATTCAAATAGAGGAGAAGAAGAAGAGAGCTAGTTCAAGATGAGCATTTAAGGTTAAAACTTATATAATTTTCAATTTTTTTTCAGAAAATGAGCGATGGTTTCACTAGATAAGACCCTTATTTCTCATCTGGGATCGTGTTGAACAATTTGAAGCTGCAGTGAAACTAATTATGTCCTTCAACTGTTTGGTGCCCATTCAAGTCTACGGAGAAAAATCCTGGAATGTTTTCATCAAAAACTTTCATTTATTTTCGACTGAAGAAAGAAAGACATGGACATCTTGGATGACATGGGGGTGAGTAAATTATCAGGAAACGTTTATTTAAAAGTGAACTAATCCTTTAAGTTCTCGACTGCTCAATTCTTATGGATTATTTTTACAATGAAAATGTTAATTACCTGACTCTCAATTGATGGAAAAAACTGAGACAACATTAAAAATCTCTTCAATCATGTTTCAAAGATAAANTAAATGAAATTAGGTGAGCATATCATCAAAAATCATCAAATATAGTCACATTAAAGGATTAGTCTAATTTTTATATGCAATATGCTAGTTCAATAGTATATAACAATTAGTTCAAACTTTGACCTGTGGAGGGCAGTAATACACTTAGCAGCGTCTACACTGCTGGAATTCAAATAGAGGAGAAGAAGAAGAGAGCTAGTTCAAGATGAGCATTTAAGGTTAAAACTTATATAATTTTCAATTTTTTTTCAGAAAATGAGCGATGGTTTCACTAGATAAGACCCTTATTTCTCATCTGGGATCGTGTTGAACAATTTGAAGCTGCAGTGAAACTAATTATGACCTTCAACTGTTTGGTGCCCATTCAAGTCTACGGAGAAAAATCCTGGAATGTTTTCATCAAAAACTTTCATTTATTTTCGACTGAAGAAAGAAAGACATGGACATCTTGGATGACATGGGGGTGAGTAAATTATCAGGAAAAGTTTATTTAAAAGTGAACTAATCCTTTAAGTTCTTGACTGCTCAATTCTTATGGATTATTTTTACAATGAAAATGTGAATTACCTGACTCTCAATTGATGGAAAAAACTGAGACAACATTAAAAATCTCTTCAATCATGTTTCAAAGATAAATTAAAATCTTACTTGTTTTGGAACAATATGAGAGAGAGAGAATAAACAATGACTTTTTTAGAGGGAGTTCTTACTCCCTTAGTGGAGAATGATTATTTAAACTTTACGTTTTGTCCTTCTACCCTGAGGTATGAAGAACAAACTGCTGTGATTATAAAATTATAAAATAAGAATATTCTTGGGAAGGTCTCAATCTACAAATGCAATAATGCAATCCATGAATGCAATTATTCAGAAGAGTGACACAAGAAGCTCCAGTGTGCCCAAAAGAACCTTTAAAAAAATGTTGGTTGGTTTTGGGTTCACTGATCTGAAATCAGAGCACACAGAGCTTCTTACCCCCACTGGTCATGCAAACATAGAGGCAAACTGAATTTGAACTAGCATGAAAGAACATCCACCGATTGCAGAAACGGATCAGGTGACCTGACCTCACAGGTCAGTCCATAAAGCTTTCTCAAAAACAAGTTCTCCATGTTCTTTCTCATGTCTACGTGCAGCCGGCTCCAACCTACACATCCAGACCTCTGCTTCCCTACTTTGTTTTCCTTTCCTATCCTTCTCCATCTCAGATGTCAGACCTCTGAGCAGCAACCCCTCCAGTTTGTACACCAAGTACGTCAAGTGGGCTCAACCAGTGACATAACGGCCACACAGTTCATTGTTTGTACATATTTTTATTTGACTGACAGAGAAGTCCGCAATGGAAAAGTCACATTTGATCTTTAAGGATGGAAGAGGAACAGGAGACAACCAATTTCCTCTTCATCTCAAATGTGTGACGTTGGTGACAGTGCTATTAATATATCTCTGGGGGAGGCCAATTAGAGTTGTCACGATTTGCCTTTGCACAATTCATGGCATGGGAAGACGGCGTGAAATAACTGACCACTGAGCTTGAGATGTGCCACTCAGATAGGAGGAGCATTAATGTTGTGTGGGTGTGTGCTGGGGGTGGTGGTCTTAACAAGCACATTCTGTGGAAATACAGACATGAGGCATGTTTTCATCAGTGGGGGGTGGATTGTGTTTGTACATGCTGATGTGTGTGTAAGTGTCAGGCGCTTTGACTAGTCTTGTTCGTGTAGTTCAGTAATAGGGCACTCGTCTGCAGTTCACGCAGTTTGGCTCACACTCTGAAACTGTGATTTCTTATCTACTGCATCAGGTAGGACCCTTTCTGATTTATATATAAATTATATTTAAATGTCATTATGAACAAGCAAATTGCACTGAAAGCTAACCCTGTTTATTGAGTTTGAAATTCACAAACATGCAGCTCAGATCTGAAACCATTATTTAGAAGCTGTATTTTGTACTTATTTCTAAATATTTATAATGCTAAACTAAGAATCACTACACTCTAAAAAAAATTCCTGGTTTAAAAACAACCCAGGTTGGGTTGTAATTGTACAAACCCAGCAATTGGGTTGTTTTAACCCAGCGGTTGGGTTAAATGTTTGCCCAACGTGCTGGGTAGTTTTATTTAACTCAACTATTGTTTAAAAATTATTGTATTGCCAGCTTAAAATGAACCTAAGTATTTTGGAAATTAACATTTATTAATATGTATTAATAAGTCGATGGATAATAATGAATAATAATTAAACAATATACACTCTAAAAAATGCTGGGTTAAAAACAACCCAAGTTGGGTTGAAAATGGACAAACCCAGCAATTGGGTTGTTTTAACCCAGTGGTTGGGTTAAATGTTTGCCCAACCTGCTGGGTAGTTTTATTTAACTCAACTGTTGTATAAAAATTACTGTATTGCTTGCTTAAAATGAACCCAAAATATGCTGGAAATTAACATTTATTAATATGTTTAATAAATGAGCATTTATTAATAAGATAATGAATAATAAACAATAAACATTTATTAAATTGCTTATTAATAAATGTACACCTTTTGATTATTATTGTTGCCTCTAGTAATTATGTGTCTGATTTTTAATTTCTCACCTATTTTGGATTCATTTTAAGCCAGCCATATAGTCATTTTTAATCAGTAGTTGGGTTAAATAAAACTACCCAGCAGGTTGGGCAAACATTTAACCCAACCACTGGGTTAAAACAACCCAATTGCTGGGTTTGTCCATTTTCAACCCAACTTGGGTTGTTTTTAACCAAACATTTTTTAGAGTGTACCTTTATTAAATTTCTTATTAATAAATGTTCACATTTTGATTATTATTGTTGCCTTTAGTAATTATGTGTCTGATTTTTAATTTCCAACCTATTTTGGGTTCATTTTAAGCCAGACATATAGTAATAAACAATAGTTTGGGATGGGCAAACATTTAACCCAACCGCTGGGTTTGTCCATTTACTGCTCATAGAGTTTGCCCCCACTCCTAAATCTTAAACTTCAAAATGTATTAAGTAATTAAAAAAAAGGAAGTGCCTATTTCTTTCTGCAACAGACATGAATGATACCTTAAACTTTGCAGCTTATTGTAGATTTGTAATTTTGAGATTATTTGTGATCTCGTTTTTCACCTGGTGGATGATAAAATGACCTTTTGACTTGGGCCAGTTAGCAACCACCTAAAACACCTTACAAACAGACTAGCAACACCTTAGAAACCACCCAGAACACCCATAGCAATGCACTAAAAACTTCTCAGAATGGCAACCATCCAGTACATGCTAGCAGTTTTGCATGAGCAAACACCACTCATACCTTCTTTAGGAAATGTAAAAATCTGCTAATTAAATATCGGTATCAATAAATTGTATTGTAATTGGAGTAATTGTTGTCTGTTTAACACCAGCGAGATCACACTGAGTGATTCCTTTGGCATTTGTCAAAAGTATGGGTTTATGCAGAAATATGGTGGTTAACAAATGAAGTTATTTTACTAAAAGCCTGTTATGAGATCCACAGCACTTTGTTTAGTATGGTGTGTTGCTTTCATTATGCTGCACATACTCTATAAAGTATGGCATGGCTCATTTAAGAAGACCGCCATTACACACATTTACCTGGCTATCTAAATAAGGGCATACCATAGTCAAGTAGTCATAGGAACAAAATATTGTTTGTTGGAAGGAAATGACTGTCTGCAATGTAACTTACAGACAGGATCTAGACTGAAATTCTATTGCTTTACTGTAACAATAAACTACATAAATGCAAAAATAGATCAGGGAAATATATAGTGTACACTGTGAATAATAAGAGCATGCTTAGTATAAAGTGACAGGTGACTGTGTAGTTTGTTTATAAAAAACAAACAAGTGACTCTACACAGTTTCTTTCAATGGAGTTATATGTTAGCATGTTGCTAAGCTCCTTTAATAGGCATAAAATAGTACCAGAGCGCCATTCGACAGCAGCAAAGTGACCTGAACTCATTCATTTTTTTAATGAGCGCTGGAGACCCAAGTTCAAGTTCTGGCTCCTTTACAGTCCCGCCCCTCTCTCTCTCACACATTGCTTTCTGTCTGCTCTGGAAGTCCCACTCTTAGGTTAAAAGTCCAATGGTTGTATCCAAATATGCCCACTTCCCTACTATATCGTAGGCGAAAAACAGTATGTGAAAAGTGTAGTATCTATGAATTCACAGTATTCATTAAACAGAAGATGAAAATGACCTACTACTTCTGTCAAGATACTGAAGTGTGCATACGATGGACACTTTACTATCCCATGAGACCATGGGAGAGGATTTGTGAATGGCAGTGAAGTGACGCAACTGATGCTGGTGACAAACTATTTGAAAGATTTGATTCTTTCCCCATTCAAGTTAATAGGATCTTTACTCGCATGACTGGAAATTGCTCACAGGGGGCATTTCCAAGATGGCTGCCAAATGAACCTGTGTCCGAAATCGCGTACTCTCTGGAGTTGGTACTTATTATGAATAAGTATTTTGCGACCACTAAAAAAGCAAGTTCTATATAGTAGGAATGTAATCTGGATGTACTATTCGTCATGTTATCACATGACCTACCAGCGTCAGTTGCGTCGCCTCACTGCCATTCACAAATCCTCTCCCGTGGCCTCATGGGATAGTAAAGTGTCCATCGTATGCACACTTCAGAATCTCGCCCGAAGTAGTAGGCCATCCAGGTACTTTAATTAGTACTGTGAATTCAGACATACATGTTTTTCGCCTACCATATGATAGGGAAGTATGCAATTTTGGATGCAGACTTTGATAACAGATATTGATAAATTACTCTATATTTGTTACACATATTTATTTTAAAACTAGTTTTCAGTATTGAGATTTCCCAGTATTGAGAGTACTAACTGCATAAATTATATATATGGGTTTCTGCAGGTTTCATCAAATATAATTGAATGCTTTTTAATGCCAATTTTTAAATTTTTAATGCCATATATATATATAGCTAAATGTCAATAGATGACGTCATGCGGCAATTTGTTTGGTTCTCTGCTGCTACCCTTTTTGCTCACATAATATATTTTAATACAGCCAAATTCCTAATAAAATTGTTTCGTTATGTATTTTTCTGTTTTTGTTTTCAGAAAATATGAAATGGTGACTAAAATGCAGCCCATTAAGACTACATACAGGGCTCGACATTAAGCCTTGTCATTCACTTGTACGAGTAAAACAGTTGCTTGTCCGGGAAAAAAAATATATAATTTTTTTGTAGTGTAAATATAAATAAAAAATTTCTGAAGCAATATCCTTTCAGAATATTGCAGCTTTGACATATTTAAATCTGCATATTTGTGATAGATTTGTGACCCCCTTCCCCCCAATCTTGTACAATTCATGTAAACTGTATGATTCATCTTTCATTTTAAATTCTTAAATTAGATCAATAAATTTAATTGGAATAAGACACTAAGGGTTGTTATCAATCAAATTAAATCATTTACAAATTTACAATAAAAAAAAATTACAACTGCATTAAATAATGTTATGGGATTTTAAGAAATGCTGGGGGGAAATGATACTTTTAAAAATTAAACTAAACCACCAGTAGGTGGCGTCAAGAAACCATCTTAATAAGTGAGTCATTCATTTAAACGATTCATTCCAATGGCTTATTCATTAAAGAATGAGGCAGTTGTTTATGAATGGGTCATTGAATCTTTAAATCAAAATGCTTCTAATTGCTGAATCATTCAGTAACGAAAACAAGGCTGAGCCTGCATCTCAATGAACACTCGATCCATCCTAAACAGTATGTAACATTATTAATATTCAATACTATTTAGGGGGGATAGTATGCACATTGGATGCAGGGTGAGTGTTGCTACACTATGGTTCTGCTGTGATCTTTGTTCAAAACTATTTTCGCTGCTAAAATAGAACAAAAAAAGTCAATGTTCCTTCTAAAATGTAATTGACTTAATATTAAGTATTTGTTAACTGAACTGTTTTATGAAATCAATGTCACATTTTTAATCGTGATGGTAGCCTATTTAGGAAAACTGCATTCTTGGTCGTGTGATATTGCTTAAAGGTGCTACAGAGGATGTTTTGTTTTATACATTTTTGCAATATTACTTGAAACTGTCTTTACTAACTGATAAAAGACTATTTATTAGGTGCACTGAAAGGAATATTATTAATATACATCATCTGTGCACGAGGTAGGGCCTTAAAAACATCAGCCAATCGTTTACGCGATCATCGCGTAAACGATTGGCCCTCTGGCTTGTCAATCACTGCCATGACGTTCCTTGTGAGAGTCGCGCGGCTGCGCGCTCCAGTAACTTTCCACACTCTACAGGCGCCGCATGCAATTTTGTCAAGAGACAGGAGTAACAACTGCAGATTATGAGTTACCTGCGGTGAGTCCGACATAATGAATCCACTAAGTGTGTGCGCGGCTTTAAGTCGCGCACACACTTAACAATTGTAAGGCCTATTATGAATGTAAATTGATACTTATGACTGATCGCGCTCAAACGTGTCCAGTCAGAGCCAGTTGCGTTCAGTCTGCGATTACAGTCGGTGTTCAAATTCCATGTGAAAGTATATAAATCTGCTTCAGAAGCAGGAAACAATCGCTGTATGTTGAGCACAGTCTTAGAATGTTTTAGCTAGTCGTTAAATGTGTGCCCGGCTTAATAACACAGCGAATGCCGGTGGTAAACACTCGTGTTCCAATACTCCTGCACGAGTTTAGGGAGGCGTGCCCTCGAAATGGAGGGGGGTTGTTCTTACGCATGCGCTCATTTAAAAAAATCAGTCGACGAAAAGATCCTCTGTACCACCTTTAACTGTATTAAGTTATAAAAACTCCACATTTAGAATTTTTACCGCAGTATGTTTAACAGAGTTTCTTTTTGTGTGTACTTCGCTCATGTTTCCATTTCTCCTCGAGATGGTGCGCGAGCCTCAACAGCTCAACCTTGTTATCATCAGTACATTACACAGCCTATTATTATCCACTATCGATCGCCACTAACACTTAATGTAATAAAATCATTCTCGCGTTTTTTTTTGTTTTTTTTTGTATTGACGTTTTAATCAGGTCCTTGTCCGGCCGGGCAAGTAAAATTCTCTTTCATCTGCCCCTTCAAAAAATCCACTTATCCCGGACTAATTGAAAAGCGTTAGTGTCGAGCCCTGACACGTTAAACCAGCGCTAAATCCTGATTTATAATAGAGACGTTGTCTGACAAAATCACAATACACATAAAATAAGACATTTGCTGTGATTTTGGCTAGCGTTATATGTACACGTAAAATGATCACTCAGGTTAGAAGCAATAGTAGCTATCTATTTTATTTGTTCTCAACAATGCGCTGCTCCTCTCAGCCACTCACTGAACAGGAGATGCAGAGAGAGGTGTGCCTGCGGCAGCGGGAGGGAAGCAAGATCTCGCGCTCGTGCAGCAGTTCCGGTGGGTCTCGGAAGCTAGATCAGGTTAACAAGTATATTCGTCACAACGCGCTTTCTTGGGAAAAAAGTCGCAAAAGGGATCTGAAAAGTCGCTAAATTGGCAACTCTGATACAGCCTTCCGTCTCCAGGTCCCAGCCCGCCGCTGTCAAAAACGGCGTTATGACAATTTTGCACTGGCCGGAGGCAATTACCAAACTGGTTCCGTGTGTGTATCACACCAATGTACATTTACGACAGCAAATCAAAGTTATAAATTATGAAGGCTATATTCAATATAAACTGGTAGTATTATTTTTCTTCAAAACTATCTAAAAAAATGCCTGTAGGAATAAAATGTAATGCTTTTTAATGCCATTTAAGGCCTTAAAGGATTAGTTCACTTTTAAATAAACTTTTCCTGATAATTTACTCACCCCCATGTCATCCAAGATGTTCATGTCTTTCTTTCGTCAGTCAAAAAGAAATTAAGGTTTTTGATGAAAACATTCCAGGATTATTCTCCTTATAGTGGACTTCAATGGCCTCCAGACGGTTGAAGGTCAAAATTACAGTTTCAGTGCAGCTTCAAAGGGCTTTAAAAAAATACAACTGTATATGCTTTATAAACACAAACTATAGTCTTGCACGTGCTTCCGCTTTTCGTATTCTTCAAAAAGCTTACTAAACTGGCGCCGCGTTCGTTCAGTAAGTTGAATACGGCTTTATTTAAAAATGGACTAATCCTTTAATTTTCGTAAAATCCATTTAAGGACTTTTAATGCTTTTTAATGCCCCGCGGATACCCTGTATATATATATTCTGTGCAAACTGAATGCAATGTTTTCGGAAAATTAACTGCATGGTAATTGCATTTAAATGAAAATGTATTATAATTTAAATTTATGTTAAAAGCAATTTGTTTAATTTTAGAGTGCTTTTAAATAGGACTTAAGTTCATCTTTATATGTAACTTCATAATTGCTTCAATTATCGTTGAAATATGATTAAAGTGCAGAATGTACTGGCAAGCATTTATGGAACAAACAAAACAAAACATGATTTAAATATATTTGTAGTTACACATTTGTAATGATAAAGTTGCAGTTTAGTACATTTAAAATATCTTAACTCTAAATGTAATATCAAATAACTCTACAGTTAAAATTATAATCCAAAGTACTTTACATGCGCTTTAGCATGCTAGTAACACATCAAATACTTCTTTAAAGTGCACTTCTTTTTCATAAAGGTTCACAGTGCATTTTGGGATTGCCTCCTCTACAAATGATACGTTTCTACCTTCGAATTTGGCAGCATAACTACACTTTTAGAACAGTCTCGGAACACACCTGTAATGCCTTAAACTGCTCCCTCTGCAGGCAGCTCTTTTGGAACAGAGTGATTGTGTAATATCACGTTGTTAAAAACATTAACATCTCTTGAGACAAACCCAATGTTTTATTGAGCTGCAGTCTCAGGGCTGACTAATATTTGTTGTCCAGAACTCCCATGGTGGCAGCTTGCATCTATCTGATGAAAACTTACACGATAACAGAAGCTATTGCTGTGTTGGGCTTACGTTTGTGCTCTGCTAAACAAAATGTCCGACCAGATGTCCTTGTCATTCCATCTGCTGTTAATCCAAACAGCAGTTTGCTTTAAAAGCCCAGTCAACAGAAATATATAAACCCCGTCTCTGCTGTCCCAGCGGGAGAGGAGAGATAATTGTTTTTTTAGTGGCCACACTTGTGCTGATGTGGTAAATTTCCACGTGGTATCTCTCCCAAGTGAGAGAAGAGCAGACTGAGTGAATCTTTAACTAGATCAGTGATGATTTTATGTGGCCAGTCTAACACTCTGCCAGATGGTGGCGCTCACGCTACACTTCTGATTAAACATAGTTTCTGATAGATAGTTGTGTTGTTAGGGCAAGCAAACAATAGTTGAATCTCATGAACATATATCCAGGTGACATTTCACCTCAAAATCAACCTTAAAATTAAATAGACATTATACCTAACCTCAACGATTCTTATTAGATTCTCATCATAAATAAAAAAAGTAATTATTTGTTTAGTGTGCTATTTTTTTTAAAGAGCTTGATGTCACAATGAAGGTTTTAATAGTCCTAAATGTATATTTTCTTTGTTTATTAAAGGTACAATATGTAACTTTTTTTTTTTTTTTTTTTTCAAAATTAACAAAATTTAAATAACGAGTCAATACATCATCAATATCCTTCTTCCAAAAGTCTTACCCTGATTCACATTAGCTTTGTTTTCGTCCAAAGTTGTGACTTTAACTTGTGGTCAAATTTGGAATATCACATAAAACATTTGCGAATAAAGCTTCCATCCAGTGAGTCGAATTATCACTTCCTGATAAACTGGCGCTAAAAATCACTAACAAAAATGGAAGTTGCTGCAATAGAAGCCACTGTATATAATAGTTTTCATATATAATAAATGACTTAAGCCTCAGACGAAACACAATAAACGCTGTCATGGTATCTCGCATTCAGATGCCTGCTGTTTGTGAACGCAAGTGTGTGAAGCGCTTCTAGGAGGGAACTATACTGAATCACTTTAACGACAGACTTTGCTCAGGCATTACAGAATTACCAAAACAGCATTTCAGATGTTGTGCAACGAGATCGGTCCACTGGTTGGTCCAGTTATGCCGCCCCATTGTCTTTTTTTATGCACATAAAGGAATTGGTTCAGTAAAAGTGTTCCCATCACAGCTTATGCGCAAGATTTCGTATCGCATTAAACATTTATCCAACTCATTTGAGCGCATACGTTTTTATGCACATTTTTTGAATTTATGCGCATCTTGGAGTTTCCATCCAGCGTTTTTTTTTCATGCAATATCCCAAAATGTGCATAAAAATAGGATTATCATCAGCTATGTTTCCATCCACCTATCATAAGTGTTTATATTTTTGACCTGACTGGATGGTTTCGGTGGGAAATTGCGTACATATATCTGTAAATAGAGAAAAGTGGCTCCGGCTACTTTGACATGTGTCTGGTGTGGGAGTGGCATAGGTTAGTCGTCACAACGAGTGAGAAAGGTTGACATGGACCAGCTAAATATCAACCTCCGGGTTTAAATGCGAACAGAGGAGAGTCTGCTGGCAAAAACAGAACTCGACAGAGCTCGTAATAAAATAAGAATCAACATTGGCTTGGAATAATAAAAGTTCCACTGCTCTCGAGCCGTGTGTCGCATTCGTTTCTCATTAGCAACCAATCCAGCAGCCTCGTTTCTGCTCGGCCCTGCTTCATACTTCATACATGCTATTTTTAAAGCCCTTAATATTAAACATGTCTCATGTTTAAGCCAAATTGTACTATGCATTTCCACCGTAGCAGCACTCTGCGACGTCCATCACTGTTTTTCAGATGTGCTCGTATAAAACTACTGTATAGCGATATAAAAGGTATCGCCTCATTCCGTATCGTATATTAAAAATATATCGGTATATCGTACAAACTCGATAAACCGCCCAGCCCTACACACTATGCAAATTTTCTGCCGCTTGAGGTCGCTTCAAAACAAAGGCGTAGCTTGATGACACCTTGATTTCGCGGAATCATGGGAGGTGTTGTCTTCATGTCTACAGCCGGCGGAAAAGAATCTGGACGGGGCTCGGGCAGAAATCATGTTCATGGATAAGATTATTAAAGGGATAGTTCACCCAAAAATGAAAATTTGATGTTTATTTGCTTACCCCCAGCGCATCCAAGATGTAGGTGGCTTTGTTTATTCAGTATAACACAAATTATGATTTTTAACTCCAACCATTGCAGTCTGTCAGTCGTATAATGCATGGCAATGGGAACAAAATCTATGAGAGTAAAAAAACATGCACAGACAAATTCAAATTAAACCCTGCGGCTTGTGACGACACATAGATGTCTTAAGACACGAAATGATTGATTTGTGCGAGAAACCGAACAGTATTTATATCATTTTTTACCTCTAATACACCACTATGTCCAACTGACTTGAGCGCGCGCACGGCATCTGGTGCGTGAGGTGTGTACGCGCTCTGGCGTAGTTTAAACACGGAGCCTGTAGTACAACAGTTGTTATACAAATGGAAGTAAACCACTAAAAAACATGGTTTTATTACATCAAAACTTCATTTTATTTTGTTACTTTTCAAAAAGGGCAGCTTTACAAGTAAAAAGGACACATACAAAGATCTTGTTCACATACCTCAGATGGATGTGGAAAAACCATAGGCACAGCTGATGGTTTAAATCGTACATGATCCTCTCCTGGATAAGTAAAATCATCAGGGGAAAACTGATCGCTGCAGACCCTCAACAACTTTAGTGCGTTAATGGATGTGTTGATATCCAGCCGAAGAGCAATCGACCATAACTTCAGGTGAGCAGAAGTTGGGAATACGTGGAAAGTCACCACTCCCGAATGAGTTCGCGTGAGAGAAAGTAATCTTTTAGTTTTAAGTCGGTTTGAACAAATAAAAAAAATAAGCGATGGTTTCTCTAGATAAGACCCTTATTTCCCATCTGGGATCGTGTAGAACCCTTTGAAGCTGCACTGAAACTGAAATTTTGACCTTCAACTGTTTGGGCTCCATTGAAGTCCACTATATGGAGAAAAATTCTGGAATGTTTTCATCAAAAACCTTTTTTTTTTTTTTTTCGACTGAAGAAAGAAAGACATGAACATCTTGGATGACATGGAGGTGAGTAAATTTTCATTTGAAAGTGAACTAATCCTTTAACTACATAATACCTGAGGAGAATGTTTTATTAATCTTGTAGTCATCATACACATTGCAATTTGTACTTTATTATATAATACAGTGCATAAACCTTTAATGCATTGTTCTGATGACCCAGTCTTTCTTATATGGGCCAGCAGTTACCTCAAGAATATTATTCTATTGTTTTTCAGAAGCTTCATTTTGCTTTTGTGATGCATATCATTATCATGTAAAGTTACTGTCTGTTTCAGATTGAGTGCTGAAGTCACTGGTAGCTCTGGCAGTGTGTGATCTGGACAGACATGGAGGCTGTTCTCAT
Source organism: Anabarilius grahami (assembly GCA_003731715.1). Classification (NCBI taxonomy): domain Eukaryota; kingdom Metazoa; phylum Chordata; class Actinopteri; order Cypriniformes; family Xenocyprididae; genus Anabarilius; species Anabarilius grahami. The sequence goes on from RJVU01068486.1 coordinate 2,435,802, forward strand.
TGAGTGCCAAGGCCTTTTTTAATCATCTCAGACACCAGACATTCACTTAATTTTGCTTTGTTAGAGTTGATGAAAAGCATATAAAAACAATCCAAATAAAACACTAAAAAAGATGACAAAGGCCTATTTAATTTGTTTACATGCACGTCACATTAACCAACATCAGAGAACAATGAACATGAAAGTGTTGTTGAATTATTGAAATACTAACTTTATTAATCTCAGTGGGACTTCAAGTAAATATTTTAGTTCAACAGAGGTTGGTTAACAAAAACATTTGGGAATCCCTGCCCTAATGTTGAAGATCAGAAATGGTTTAATTGTAAAATACTTTTGAATAATATTTTCAAATCTTAAACACAATTAACACAACATTATGGATTATAAAATTTTGGTCACTTACCATTATAAAACACATGACCTGAAAGTAGGTTGTTTTTCAGTGCAACATATGGTCAAAGAACAGACACAATGTATGCTTTATATAAATATAAATGTGTGTGTAAGAAATATTTAGTAATATAATATTTATTATTTTTCTAAACGGTATTTTAATCTTAACTAAATACAATCTGTTTTGTTAATGAAAACAGGATGTGCTCTTTTGAAGGTCCATGTTAAAGGACCTCATTAAAAATAAAAATTCTGATGCCCTCATCTTATTTTAAAGTTGTATGACTAATTTTTTCATGGGACATATTTTGAAAAATGTATCAGTGTTTTTTTTTTTCATACAATTTTCATTTTTGGATGGACTATACTGAACCTTTAATCTATTATAATCGATTAGTAGTTTGGTGTTGATAAAGGAAGTTTGAGCCTTACTGAAGTGGCTGTGGAGGCTGGGAAACACTGGCTATAGAATAAATTAAGAATTACACAAATACTCACACTATACAGGTGCTGGTCATATAATTAGAATATCATCAAAAAGTTGATTTATTTCCCTAATTCCATTCAAAAAGTGAAACTTGTATATTATATTCATTCATTACACACAGACTGATATATTTCAAATGTTTATTTCTTTTAATTTTGATGATTATAACTGACAACTAAGGAAAATCCCAAATTCAGTATCTCAGAAAATTTGAATATTGTGAAAAGGTTCAATATTGAAGACACCTGGTGCCACACTCTTATCAGCTAATTAACTCAAAACACCTGCAAAGGCCTTTAACCCCTTACCAGTCACGCCCCCTTTTGGCCAGGTAGTGAAAAATGACATACCCAAAATAAAATGGTTGCTACTAACAAGTCCTCCAGACTACACACAAAACCAAGGTATCATTTGAAAGCTGACACTTGACAGTTTACTATGAAAGACTCAGAATTACTCTAGCAATTACTAATAGAGAGATAAAAAAGCTCAAACACAATCATAATTTTTTTTTTTCATAATAATTGTTTATGGAAATGAAAAATGCAAAAGGCAGATACATAGGGGCCTGGAAACATAAGCAAACTAAAGCCATATGTCTAATCAATATATGTTTAAAATTTGAAGGTGATACAAGCAAAAAT
>RJVU01068486.1:2446151-2458475 GCA_003731715.1 Anabarilius grahami
ATATGTCCTCCAAAAAAAACGACCCTATAGGTCATTTTTTAAGCACCTTATTACGACCTATATTTACGTTTTGAAGTCATGCGCCCTCTAGTGGGCGTAAAAATAACAGTGTCGTGTTACGTCTGTCGTCATGAAATGACGTATGACTGTCATTACCAATCAAAATGTCGTGGGGGCAGTCGTGGCCTAATTGATAGAGAGTCGGACTTGTAACCCAAAGGTCATGGGTTCGAATCTCAGGTCCGGCAGGGATTGTCGGTGAGGGGAGTGAATGTCCAGCGCTCTCCCCACCTTCAATACCACGATTGAGGTGAGACCCTTGAGCAAGGCACCGTACCCCCAACTGCTCCCCGGGCGCCGCAGCAATGGCTGCCCACTGCTCCGGGTGTGTGTTCACGGTGTGTGTGTTCACTGCTGTGTGTGTGCACTTGGATGGGTTAAATGCAGAGCACAAATTCCGAGTATGGGTCACCATACTTGGCCACATGTCACTTCACTTCACTTCACTTCAAAATGCGTGTTCATTTAAATGCAATGTGTGGACTTTTTACACCATTTCTCCTATTTATATTTACCAAAACTAGTTTTTATTAATGACTACACCCACCCCGCCCCTAAACCCACCCTTAGTGATTTATAGTGCATACACACTTTATGAGCACATGCGTTCCCTGGGATCGAACCCACGATCGCATGATCACATGATTGCATATTGTTATTGCAATGCTCTGCCAATTGAGCTATGCAAAACCTGAAATATGGTGCAGATAAAAGGGAACAATGCATTAAAATGAAAGTGTCCTGTTGTCGACAGGGGCGCAACTTTAGCAAACGCTCCTATGGGTCATATTTCAGGGAAGTGACAAACGACCTATATGGTCGTATTGGTTGGAGAACATGTTGCAATTTTTAGACAAAACTTAAAGTGATAGTTCACCCCCCAAAAAATTCAAATTGTGAAGAAAAAAAAATATATATATATATTAATCTAGGTGCAATTTATACAGTGAAGACTGCAGTGTTATTTTACATTGGATTAGTCTACTTTATTCAATTTCTGTACCTGAAAACTACTGTTAGGCCTTGCTGAAAATCAGTTTATTTCATTTGTTTCATTGTTCTATTGTATTTATTTGTGCTATTCCTTGTCATTTGTTTTTGTTTTTATTTTATTATTGACTTTTTACTTGTCTTTAATAACATTTTAAATTTATATCAAATTTTTTTGTCATAACTGCCTGTTTTTTTCAACACATATTTATGGCCAGTACATTTTCTGAAGTCACCAACCATTGGAAGGTGTGGCAAAAAAGTTTGTTTTAGGCCCTGGTTATAAACATGTTGACATTAATTTACTTACTCAGCAAGATTCTCTTCAGATTCCTCCGTCATGACTGCAGTTGAACTGAAAGAGAAAACAGACCATTGAAAAAGACTGCTCGTTTATGCTAGTACCCGTTATGACAGTGAGAATGCAGCACTTGCATTGTGTAGATGCAGTCTGACACACATATTCAATGTTTTTTGTTTGTTTGTTTTTTTCCAGTCACATTCCCCAAGGTGGTGAACTTTAAAGGCATAGGCAAAAGAGTAACACACCATTAACATTTTAGTTACTACTATAAACTAACAAGAAACTTTGATTAATGAGAGGTATGAAAAAAATAGTAGTTACTGATTAACTAATAGTGAACTACCACATTCAGCTGAGCACTACTACTTACTAATTCGTTAATCCGAGTTTCTTGTTAGTTAATAGTAGTTACTAGAGTGTTAATATTTCATTACTCATTTGTTCCTGTGTAGTTATTCATTAATGATGGAACGATATTCTAAAGTGTTACAGATTTAATTTAAGCTTTTGTTCACTCTTTATGTCCTCTTCATTTGTGTTCTGAAGATGAACGGGAACAACATGAGGGTGAGTAATTGATTACATTGTTTTGTTTTTTTGTTTTGTTTTTTTTTCCTCACTTTTGGGTGAATTACCCTTTAAGTGATCTGGAAACTTGACAATATTGTAAACCATGTTTCCCGATCGTTTTATTTGTGTTCATGCAAAAAAGATAATTTCTTGTCACAACAAAATACCAAAACCACAAATTAAAATAACTAACTAACTAACTAACTAATAAATATAAGTAATATAAAAGGTATTTAATTATGTACAGGTGATACCTTATATATAATTATCTTTGTCACTCTGCTTATTTCTTAGCCTTAAACAAGGTATATATCTTTAAAACCATGGATAGATGTAAATACAGCTATACGTATTTAACATATTTATGACTGTACTGCAGTACAACAGTAATGTGGGATGTTAAATATTATATTTGAGGTCCCACTTTATATTAAGTGTCTTTAACTATGTACTAACATTAGAATTAATCATTTTTGTACATGTTTTTACATTGTACTCATATTTCAAAAATTCCTGCATGTACAGCTGTAATTAATTTCTGTATTTACAATTATGAATACACTGTTGACACTTTCCTTACCACTTAACCCACCCTTAAACCCTACTATACCACCAAACCTGCCCCTAACTTTACCTGTATTCCACCTCAATGGCAGCAAAAGTGTTTTGTAATATGAATACAATAAGTACATTCTAAGGAATAATCCATGGCTAGCTGTGCATTAAACAATTGTAATGCATGACGTGGAGGCAAAGAACCGCCACAAGCATTTTTTTTTTTCATTTTTTTTTTATGAGTATTTAAGTTGATAAAAGTTGTAAGGTAATTCTATGAGCTATGAATGTGAAAACCGTACACTGAACACACACAAAAATAGTTTTAGATTGTCTGTTGAATGTTTTTTCTATTATAATATAATTTCTGACACTGTAACATTACATAAAAAATGTAAAAAATGTTTTGTACATTTCTTTCTTTTTCCTCTCTTTTTTTTTTACATATATATATATGTACATTCCATGGAAATGTTTTGTACTCATTTACAATGAACATTTAACAGCAGTACATAGAGTATAGTTTGTGTTTGGGACTCGTGCAGTTAAATAAAATGATTATTATTTTTTTAAATGATGGTCTCCTGTTAAGGTTTTTTTTTCTTAGTGAACATTTAGGCGTCAGCCTTTTAAGAGGTTAATGATTGAAAGAGGTGCATTTTTTAAGCTGTTGTCACCTCAAATCATAGCTAAAAATATCTTTAACAGCATGTGCAACAGGTGAATAATAAATGATGCATATGAAGGCATTCTGGAGGTCAGGATTGGGCGGCCCTTGAAGGCCCGGGATTATAAAAAGAGATCTGTGTGCGGAGCATAACCATACAGGCAAAATGAAGGTCCTTTTGCTCTTGGGATTGGTGGCTGTTGCTCTCTGTGAGCCTACCAAATTTGTGGGGTAAATTCTTAAACATCTTTTTCTCTGTTGAACCAAAAAAATTACACTATGTGGAGCTAATATCTAAGATGGTAAAGAATATCTCTCTTCACACTTTTCTAGAGATAAAGTCCTCCGTCTGACACCTTTAAATGATGAACATGTGACAATCATCAGGGAACTGGGCCAAAAAGTCAAGGTAAAATTTAAACTCTTTTTAAATATTTATTTACTCATATTTGGTACAGAAGCCCCAAAAACTGTGTGTGTGTGTGTGTGTGTGTGTGTGTGTGTGTGTGTGTGTTCTTGTTTATATACAAATGTCCCCATGATGTAATAAAAACCTGAGATCACCTACATCGTGGGGCCCAGCCAGCGGTCCCCACGAGGGAAATGGATTAATAAACATACTAAATGATGTTTTTTTGAAAATGTAAAAATGCAGAATGTTTCCTGTGATGGTTAGGTTTAGGGGTAGGGGTAGTGTAGGGGGATAGAATATACAGTTTGTACAGTATAAAAACCATTACGCCTATGGAGAGTCCCCACTAAGATAGCAAAACAAACCTGTGTGTGTGTGTGTGTGTGTGTGTGTGTGTGTTTTTTGTCCATAAAAAAAAATCTGGTAATAAACAATGACCATGTAGGACCAACCTCTGCCACCAGGTGGCACTATCAGCAAGCATGAATTCTAATGCTTAAAAGGCGAATTTCTGTTACTTTATCTGTTGATTTATTGTTGAATAATATGATTACAAGAACCTTTTGCTAATCTAAATTAAGACAAAATTATATGTAATGTTACAGTGTCTTCTAATACAGTATATCTCTCAATGAAATTAGTTTACCTCAGGCTACAAGTAATGGTATAAATATTCTCATTGATGAAGGTCATTAAACAACTAGAAATAACTCCACCTGTCAAACATTAGATAGAAAAACATACAGAGAGAGAGGGAGCGAAAAAGAGAAAATTACAGGGATTTTGGTAACACTTTATTTCGATAGTGCACTTTAGACATTCTACTAACTACAAGTAACTAACATCAACTTATTCTACTTACCCAAAACTTAACAACAGTCTACAAACAGTCTCTAATGACTGTTAGTTGACATGTAGTTGCAAAGTAACTTGTAGTTAATAGAATGTGTGGAAACACTATATTTTAAGGTGACGTAGTTACACATTACTACATGTACTAACTAAAGTAATAACAGTACATTATGCATAATTACAAGTAACTAACCCTAAACCAAACCCTAACTGTAACTCCCTATAGTAAGTACATGTAGTTAATTAATATTAAAGTGTAACTGAATGTCTAAAGTGGACCATCGAAATAAATTAAATTTAATTAAATTAAATTTAATTAAATATTTATTTATTTAAATTTAAGACACAACGATACTTTATTCACCTTGCGGTTTTAGAGATTCTGGAATTTTGAGATCAACAGACTGTATAAAATTCTAATATCGATTCTAAAGTCCTCTATGGCCATTTTGTTACTACAGATGGAAGCTAATCATTTTCACAATATGGCAGCAATTTACTTGTGTAAAAAAAAATTGCATGCAGTATCAATTCTACAATTTTAAAAAAAATATCTGGACACTAAATGTCATATTAAACCAATTATTTCTAAGAAATGTTACATACATGTTTAATAAACTATGCACTTTTTGCTTGAAATCATTTTGAATGATATATGTTTTAACAATGTCTCTGGGGGCCTATCATACACCCGACGCAATGTGACGCAAGAGTTTTTTGCTAGTTTCAGCTCGACACAGTTATCATTTTCACATCCAGCGCCACAATGTTTAAACAGCAAATGCACTCGCACCCATCTGTTCACCCATGGGCGTGCTGGTCTGAAAACGAGGTGTGTTCAGGTGCATTGTTGGCGTGTTGCTATTTTGAAAACGACTGCGCCATTGACCAACTGAAACCTGGTCTAAAGTTGTTTTTGTTTTGTTTTGTTTTGTTTTTTTAAGTAATATGCGTCTAGTCTTTCTGCTTGTGTAAATAGCAAATTCGCCATAGTGCAAGTGAACCTGGCTTTTAAAGGGAATGGGAGATGAGATTGGTTTATTGCACGTTACACCCAAAACACGCCCATGACTCATTAAGAAAGTAGGGACAACTCTTTTGGACCATGCACCTGGCACACCAACCATTTTTTCTGTCGTTAAACTAGCAAAAGTGAATTCGGACACGCCCTAAGTGCACCATGTGCTTCAGACCATGTGTTTAGATTGTTAAAATAGGGCCCTAGTAGCATAGTTGCACATCCGCAATTTCAGTAAGTGTACATGCTGCACCCCCTGCAGGTGGGTTTCTGGAAGCCTGACAGTTCTGACCTAGTGAGCATTGGCATGAATGTTGACATTCATGTTCCTGCAGCCGGGCTTGACATGGTCTTCACCATTTTACAGCAGAGTGGCATGGAAGCCAAGTAAGTATTTCACAAACACGTACGTTGCGTTAGACTTTGAAATGAACAACACAGGCTCATGCCTGGCACTTATATTATGGTTCAGAATGTGTAACAACATACAATGACATGGTACTCCAAAGTACTGTACTTCAAAGAAAGCCATGTTAGATTTCCCCTCCCAAAATAAGGTAATTATCGATATTCTTAGAATTGATTAGCTGGTGTAAAGCTTTAAAATAACTCATTGTCTTCGCAGGGTCATGTTTGAAGATCTTCAGGAGGCTGTGGAGGCCCAGATGGACAACATGAGGGTGACAAAAGCCCATGATTACACAAAGTACAACAGCTGGGCGACGGTATGACTGCCAGTGCACTCATAATTCCCCTTAAACTTTTATTTATTTATTTATTTTCCATTTCAGGTGTGTAATTAGTTGTTTTTTTTTCTCACTTTCAGATTAATGACTGGGCAGTCTCCATCAGCTCTGCCAATGCTAACCTGATCAGCAGGCAGGTGATCGGGAACACGTATGAGGGACGTCCCATGCACCTTCTGACGGTAAAGTCCTGGTAAATCAGCTTACAGAACTCTGTATACTCTTGTGAAAAAGTAGTGCACAGCATACTTTTAAAAAGAGTACTTATTACAGAAATAATAAACTTTAAAATAATACACACAAGTGTGAATTGAATGTAAGGAAAATGTAATAAAATTAGTACGGCAAGTAGTTTTATATACAGTACAGTCCAAAAGTTTGGAACCACTAAGATTTTTAATGTTTTTAAAAGAAGTTTCGTCTGCTCACCAAGGCTACATTTATTTAATTAAAAATACAGTAAAAACAGTAATATTGTGAAATATTATTACAATTAAGTTTATTAGTTTTCTATTTGAATATATTTCACAAAGTAATGTATTCTTGTGATGGCAAAGCTGAATTTTCAGCATCATTACTCCAGTCTTCAGTGTCACATGATCCTTCAGAAATCATTCTAATATGCTGATCTGCTGCTCAAGAAACATTTAATGTGTACAATTGTACAAAATATTTGTGTACAATATTTTTTTTCAGGATTATTTGATGAATAGAAAGTTCAAAAGAACAGTGTTTATCTGAAATCTAATCTTTTGTAACATTATAAATGTCTTTACTGCCACTTTTGATTGATTTAATGCATCCTTGCTGAATAAAAGTATTCATTTCTTTAATTTCTTTTCAAAAAAATAAAAATAAAAATTCTTACTGACCCCAAACTTTTGAACGGTAGTGTATAATGCTACAGAAGCTTTGTATTTCAGATAAATGCTGTTCTTTTGAACTTTCTATTCATCAAGGAATCCTGAAAAAAAAAGTACACAACTGTTTTCAACATTGAAAATAATCATAAATGTTTATTGAGCAGCAAATCAGCATATTAGAATGATTTCTGAAGGATCATGTGACACTGAAGACTGGAGTAACGATGCTGAAAATTCAGCTTTGCATCACAGGAATAAATTACTTTGTCAAATATATTTAAATAGTACACAGTTATTTTAAATTGTAATAATATTTCACAATATTACTGTTTTTTACTGTATTTTTAATTAAATAAATGTAGCCTTGGTGAGCAGACGAAACTTCTTTTAAAAACATTAAAAATCTTAGTGGTTCCAAACTTTTGGACTGTACTGTATATACACACACACACACACACATTTTAGATTTAAAGTGCACATTAAGTACAATTAAGCGCACTTCTTTTTCACAAGGGTATGATCAAATCAGCATCTACCACAGTGCATAGGAAATTTTCTTAAGTGATGGACTGACCAATGTATTGGCCAGATATATGACAATTTTGAGATTATCTGCATTGGTTACCAATACAATAACATTGTTCAACTCAATACTAAATATGGTTGTTTTAACAATAAAACACTTGAAATTTTCCTCTGACAGGTTGGAAAGAAGACAGGCTCTGCTAAGCCAGCTGTCTTCATGGACTGTGGCTTTCATGCCAGAGAATGGATCACTCATGCTTTCTGTCAGTGGTTCGTAAATGAGGTACAGGATAAACAATTATTATTATTTTTTTTAAATTAACGTCTTTCATTCAAGAGATCTATCAATCTAAACTTAGTTTTACTCATGATCAGGCTGTGTCCACCTATGGAAGTGATCCTGAGATGACCAACCTTCTGGATAGAATGGATTTTTTTGTTCTGCCTGTCTTCAACATTGATGGCTATGAATACACCTGGACCAAGGTTAATAACATTTGTGTTGCCAAAATATATTTTTCATATTGTACAGTATATTGAAATATGTTCTTAAAAAAATGTTTTGATCTAAATTCTTATCCTTAAAAGCACTTTAAGTTTTTCTTTAGCCAGCGATAGCATTGTTATTCTTCCTGTATTGCCTACTTATAGTACCGATATTTTTCATAGAATACAGAAAATATAGAATATCATAGAAAATTCTTGTTTTGATCACACAGGACAGGATGTGGAGAAAGACTAGATCCAAGAACAGTGGTTCCAGCTGTATTGGTACTGACCCCAACAGAAACTTTAATGCTGGATGGTGCAGTGAGTACATGCTTCCTATTAAATCTATTGTGATAAACTAATACTATATATTAGAAATCAAGTCAAATGTCAAGTCGCACAACATTGCTTAACAAGCGTAACGAGCAAGGCTTGCTTGGTCTACCATTTTCACCACAAATAACATGCTGGTTGATCACCAGCTAAAGGTTTGTTGGTGAAAAACAACGCCATGCCAGCTAGACCTGGACCAAACCACACTGCTCTAAGATGGACTTTTCAGCTTGGATTTTTAAATTAAGTTTGTTTGAAATCTGATAATATGGAATAATTTAGTAATCTTGGACAGTGTTCTATGAGTAGAGTAACATATCAGGGCATATTACCCTGTAATTCATTAAATATGTTCTAGGGTTATTTTCCAGTAAACACACAGCTAAAGTAGTTCCAGGCAGGTCTTGACCGCATTACAGTTCCATATCACTTCGCCAAATAATTTCAGTTATTTCAAAGCTCCTTACAGCCTACAACAGCAGATGAACCCAAACCAACACAGAGACACTAACCAAGCAAATAAATATAACAAGCATTAGGATAAAAATGACAAACTATTTCCACTTTCCCAATGAAATTAGATTTCATTCTCTATGTAATTTATTATATTTCTCCTACATCATTGCACATGTGCAGAACTTTACAGTTTAGGTTTTCAATCAAGTGTTTATATGTCCTATCGAACAGATACAAAAGGTTTAAACCACCCCTTAAATGAAATTTCAAGAAGATGTGGCCATTTAACTCAGATTGACGTGGTTACATGCAATTTTTTTTCCCCCGACTGTGCTACTAGTCTGATTACAAATGGATTATTAGGTAATTTGTAAACGCAGCTAGTGTTAATATTTGAAATCAACCCAAACAAACTCACCCCTCCCTTCATTGCTCCACCCCAAAATGTACGAACACGCAATGCAAGAGTGGATGTCTCTTTATCATAGCTGAAGCGAAGCAAAATAATGCTTTGTGGAAAATAAAGCGAAGACAGTGAACAAACAAAAAGAAAGAACAAAAGAATTACCGTACAGTACACAAGTTTGTTGTTAGTCGCCAGCAGCACACTAGCTCCAGACAAACAATTTCACTCAAAACTCCTGTTACTATAGCTAATATTACAACAACAGCATATCTTGGTTATGTGAAACATAACAAAACCAATATTACTCAAGTATGGAGCAGAACTAACACAACCTCGGCATCCATTTTCAGGCCTCCCGCTCAGGTCTCTTCAGTGCTGGAGAGCTTTTCTAATATTCACTAAAGATCTTCTTGATCATAACCTTTCTATTTTCCAGTGATATTCTTCTTTTGTAATGTCTCTCAGCCATTTCTCTTTCTACAGTCTTTCTTCAAATCTCCTGCTTGCTCACTCTGTCTCCTCCCCCATCATGAGTGGACACACCCCCTACTGCTGATTGGCTACAAGTGTGTTGTGGTGCTCTGTCCGAACCGCAATCACTTCCTGCATCTTTATGCCTCTGTTACTTGCTCTAAATGACATTTTGAAAAAAGGAACAGAGGTTCGGGATGATATATGTAAGAAATTAGTGCATTTTCAGGACAAAACCTGACAAATATATTGAAATAAAACATCTGAACAATGTCTTGATGCGTGGTAACTATAGTATAAGCGGAATAATTGACTCTAGGCCACTTAATTGTTAGAAACCAATGTACATTATTTTTCCAATAATTCAATATTTGTCGTCAATTAGTCCTTACACGCTGTATGCTGTTCACTTTCCAGCCACTGGAGCTTCCAGCAACCCTTGCAGTGACACCTACTGTGGAAGCAGCCCAGAATCTGAGATTGAGTCCAAGAATTTGGCCAACTTCATCCGCACCAACAAGTCTATCATCAAGGCCTACCTGACTGTCCACTCATATTCCCAGCTGCTCCTCTTCCCATATTCCTACAAATATGGCCTGGCTGCTGACCACTCAGAGCTGGTACCTGCTCATAAACACATACACACATGCATTGTAGCACACTACAGAAATGTCCATTGCATTTTCATATATTTGAGCTTCTCAGAGTCAGTAGCCCCTCACTGCAGAACACTCGAGATCCAGGGGGCGGAGTCGGGTAAGTTAAGGGATATGTAAAGTGGGAGGAGTTGGATCCAGATCCAGGGTGTGGAGATGGGTAGGTTTAGATAGAGAGATCTAGATCCAACCCAACCCCCTGGATCTTGTGTTCTGCAGTGAGGACCATCTCCTTAGAGTGGTAAATCTGGCACAACTGTGTGTATTGACTTGTACTTTGTCTTTTTTTGGCAGCTGAGTGTGTCTCAGGGAGCTATTGCAGCTTTACGCACCCTGTACGGAACCAGATACACTAGCGGTCCTGGTGCTACGACCATCTGTGAGTAAAATGAGTCCAAGACAAAAGCTCTGATCCTAAACCTATGAAGAGAGATGCCTGCTTCCATCTAGGCATCTATCTAACACAAATGTTCATTGGTCTAGGCATCTTTTAACTTGAATGGAACCTCACCTATCACAGTTGATTGCCAAGTTAGGTTTCAGAGCCATTTTGAAGGTTGTGAGCAGGTTTTGAGCAGGTTTTTGCTGTTTTGTGCTTCCTTAAACCTGACCCTTCTCATTGCAGACCCTGCTGCTGGTGGCTCTGATGACTGGGCTTATGACCTGGGTGTGAAGTACTCGTACACCTTCGAGCTGCGCGACGAAGGTCGTTACGGTTTCCTGCTGCCCGAGTCCCAGATCAAGCCCACTTGTGAGGAGACCATGCTGGCTGTCAAATACATCGCTAGCTATGTGCTCAACAACCTGTACTGAGAGGGAACTGTCTGATTGAAAGCCTCATGAATACATCAGGGTTTGTTTCTTATAAAATACCGTGATCAGTAAAGCAATAAAACACCAAAGTCTGTTTGTTGAATGATATCTGATGTATGAGACGTCCATTAGATAGAAGCAATTAGTAACTATTTATACTATCCAAAATATACAGTGGTCCCAAAGAGTATTTGGACACTTTTTCACACTTGTCTGAATGCGATTGCATTATATGGAAAAAAAAGGGAAAGTAAATTCAAAAGTGGCATCTGCGAACAAATAGGGTTAGACCTTTTCTCAGAAATATCTTCACTTTTCTGAGCCATTTTGGCAGGTACTTTTAACTGATATTTTAGTGGATGTATGAAGTCAATTCCCCTCAAGTTCTCTGACGTCCAGAGGAACCCCAATTCAGATCTAGGGGAGAGTGGGGTAAGATGAGCCTTTTTTTTTTTTTTACTTATGTGGTCCTCAAGATAAGGGAAAATGAGGCAGGAGTACAATGAAAATATTTAAAGTAATTTCAAGATGTTTCCTATCATTTTAAATGATCAAAGGGTTCTAAAAATATGGCTTCTTATAAAAAAAAGTGTTCCTCTGGCTCAATTTACCCCAGGTTAGGGGTAAGTTGATCCAAGTCAGTAGGTGGGTGTAAACTGACCATCTAACTGAATCTGAATCAAACCCATCTTTTAAAAAATAATTTAATAATCACATTTCTTTTCACAAATATTTAGGGCCCAAGCGAGTTAGCGCGAGGGCCCTCTTGTTCTTCTAAGGATTATTATTTTTTTTTATTTTTTTTTTTTATTTTTTTTCCGTCTTCCGGGGCTTTTTGGGGGCCTTAACATGCTCAAAAACTCTTGAAAATTGGCACACACATTGGAATCCGCGGCCAATAGGGCCGGGTAGAAGCTGGTACCCGGGCGTGGCAGGGGGGCTCGACAGCGCCCCCTTGAAAAATTTGGTCCATATATTAAACACGCTTGCACGTATTAGTATGAAACTCGGTACACATATAGACCTCATCGGGCCGAACAACTTTCGTACTCTAAGTTAAACGCCACGCCAACAGGAAGTCAGCTATTAAGGGTTGTTTGAAAAACGCATGCTCTGGAATTTGATATACTCCTCCTAG
>RJVU01068486.1:2459112-2537224 GCA_003731715.1 Anabarilius grahami
AATTGTAATAATATTTCACAATATTACTGTTTTTACTGTATTTTTAATTAAATAAATGTAGCCTTGGTGAGCAGACGAAACTTCTTTTAAAAACATTAAAAATCTTAGTGTTTCCAAACTTTTGGACTGTACTGTATATGATTAAACATCCTCTGGTTCGTATCAGAGAAGGATTTGGTGTACTTGTACATTATTCCTATCAAATGAACTCGAAAATAAAGATAAACTAAACCAGTTGCGTAATATTACATTGAAATGACACCAGTTCATACCTCAGATTCAACTTAAATTCAGTGCCTTATAGTGAGGTAAGTTAAAACGCTGGCTCAATTTACCCTACAGCATTTGGCTCACTTTGCCCCATAGCTGCCATTTCAGGAAAAGCTAGCTAGCAGAATAATATTTAACTAAATGACTTGTATGGTTTTATACATTGCTAAATCACCAATATTTATCATAAATATTTTTAGACCTGGACAAATTTGCTTTGATGAAACAGCCATTACATCTGCTATGTTAAAATTTTACTTTGACAAGCCAAAAACAGTTTTTAAAGTAAATAAGCGACTTCCACTCCTCCCATGTGCTTCTCCTTTTCACAGTCTGGCAGAAATTATGGGTGGTTCTAAAATATATGGTCACATGACAATAAAATCGTATGGTTGCCAAGATACAGGGGGTGGGTCAACTTACCCGCTGGCTCATCTTACCCCACTCTCCCCTACAGTATGAACATGATCCACTAACGACTAGAAAGATAGAAAGACATACATTTTGTCTTAATTTTGAACAGAACATCTGTTGTTATAATTTGAAACCTAACAAACTTATTTTTTTTTCTTTTCTAAATGGTTTGCTTGAAAAGTGTGTTTGTGCCACTGATCTATAAGATACTATAAATAGATAAGTGGGTTGTGCTATATTTATCCAAAATAAAATTGCACTTGGTTTGACATTGTTATATAATGAAAATACATTTAAACATTTTTAGTGTGGTTTGAGAGCCTGAGTATTTTCGGGGCTGATTATACACTAGTAAACTGTAATTCTGCTCCACTCATAATTCAATGTCCCACTTTTCTGTAATGCCACATATTATATATGGTAGATAGATAATCTATTACATAGCATAAAAAGAAAATGGCCCTTTGGTACCTTGGTTGAGAGTGAATACTGAGGGGAGAACAGTCCGATTCAGGATAGTTTTTAGAGTACAAGTCTCACCACTTGATGTCTCCCTTTCACAACAATCATATTAAGGTGAATATCGCTCCCTAATGGAGAAGTTCATTTCCGTCACTGCTATTTGACACATGGACTGCATCTGAAATTGCATACTTCCCTACTATATAGTAGGCGAAAAACAGCACGTGACAAAAGAAGTATATCTAAATTCACGAGAGCTGGCAAAAAAGTACCCGGATGATACTACTTCTTCTGGCTGGATCCTGAAGTGTGCATATGATGGACTCTTTACTATCCCATGAGGCCATGGGAGAGGATTTGTAAATGGCGGTGACGGTGGAAGGTCATGTGATAAGGGCAAAATGGCAAATGTAGTACATCCAGATTACATTCATACTATATAAAACGTTGTGAAGTAATTATTCAAAATAAGTACCTACTTAAGATTGTATGCGATTTCGGACGCAGCCATGATAATCAAAGCTAGAAGATTGTCTGAAAGCAGTTTCAGGTTACCATGAAGGCACATTTTTATTGAAACTGGTTTAGGCCAAATAGGAAAAGCGGTTTAGAAAATGGATGGATAGATTTAGGCTGCCTCCCAAGGGACCATAACATCACGTCTTCTTTATGTTTAAAACCTTTAAATTTAACTGAGTGCATGAAGCAATGCAAACAGTATGACAGTATGCACACAGTACCCTAGAACAGAGTTTTCATCAGCTCTTTTTCCTTAGGAACTCAAATCACAGAATGACTGAACTTGTGGACTTGCACCAAAGAGTGAAGAGTCGTTCAAATGTAAAATCTTGACAGGAACACAATGACTTTAATGGGTGCTTCTCTCTCCAATATGACATTGTTTTGTTGATAGAGTAGGATGGACCCCAGATTAGTTTGGTACTCGTTAATGTTTTGCTCCAACACCTCTCCATCGATGGAGTTTTCTCACAATCATGGTCACCATGGTGGTCAAAAGAGATTAAAGGAAATGTTGTGATTTAATGAAAGATTCCTGTTCATTAGGGCCAAACTACATTGTATCTTTGAAACATTCATTTTCTGTGAAGCTGTTTTAAAACTATCTGCATAGCATACATTTAATAAAGTCAGAAAAAAATGGAAATAAATATAAGAAGGCAAGAACTGAGGCAGCTGACCTGTTAACATTACCGGGCAGCGAATGTTGACCAACAGTTTCCTGTGTTCTTTCTCCAGTGGGTGCTTGATGGCTTAGGCCATCTTTAAATATATCAGATTTAAGGATCCGTTTTCAGATTTAATGCTAAAATCCTTTTATCGCGGGCCACCTTTTGTCATTGGGCAAACATAATTTAAATGCACAGGTCTTGTAAGATACAGTATATGACTCTGGCGCCATCTAGTGTTCCTATCTGACCATTTCCTGGAATGTCCATCCAGACCAGTGCTGAGTCAAAGGGGTCATGCCTAT
Source organism: Anabarilius grahami (assembly GCA_003731715.1). Classification (NCBI taxonomy): domain Eukaryota; kingdom Metazoa; phylum Chordata; class Actinopteri; order Cypriniformes; family Xenocyprididae; genus Anabarilius; species Anabarilius grahami. Next base: position 2,461,751 of record RJVU01068486.1, read on the forward strand.
TGTTCTTTGAGGTCCACTTATAATGTGTGCAATATTTTTACATCAAAAACATCCTAATTTAGAATTAAGGCTATTTTCTATCCTGTTTTTGACTCTCTCTTTGAAACACTCCATTTTGATACAGTCTAGGCGTGCTGTAGTGATGCGAGGATCAAGGTTATATCCGCGGGTCTGGTCAAGGGCTGGGTATGTGGTATGTATCTGTATGTATTTATGACAATAAACTAACAAAGTCTATATCCAGACTGCTTATGCTGAACATATTTCAACCTATGGCACGCGGAGGGGTAATCGCTGGCACGTGAGCAAAAGCGAGAGAGTTGAAACCTATGTATTTCATTCAGAAAAAGTACCTTGTACCTGCATACAGAACTACATTTTGAGATAATCATTCCTCATAGTAGCACAGCTTGTTTTATTAAGTAAGTAGTTATAAATACAATTAAAGTTTGAGAATTAAACTGCACAAGTCACATAACACTCAAAAAAAATGCTGGGTTAAAAACAACCCAAGTTGGGTTGAAAATGGACAAACCCAGCGATTGGGTTGTTTTAACCCAGCGGCTGGGTTAAGTGTTTGCCCAACCTGCTGGGTAGTTTTATTTAACCCAAATATTGTTTAAAAATTACTGTATTTCTTGCTTAAAATGAACCCAAAATATGTTGGAAATTAACATTTATTAATATGTTTAATAAACAAACATTTATTAATACTTTTTTGAATAATATTTAAACAATAAACATTTATTAAATCGCTTATTAATTAATAAATGCTCATCTTTTTGATTATTATTGTTGCTTCTAGTAATTATGAGTCTGATTTTTAATTTCCAACCTATTTTGGGTTCATTTTAAGCCAGACATATAGTCATTTGTAAACAATTGTTGGGTTAAATAAAACTACCCAGCAGGTTGGGCAAACATTTAACCCAACTGCTGGGTCAAAACAACCCAATCGCTGGGTTTGTCCATTTTCAACCCAACTTGGGTTGTTTTTAACCCAGCATTTTTTAGAGTGTAAAATTAATGAAAGCATAATAATCATGATAATCGTGAAACCGTGATTATTCTTCAGACTCATCAATCAATCCATCCCTAACAATCATTTTTATTTTCACCTGTGTCGAACTGTCTTGTTTAAAAAGGAATCTGCAGTAAAATTAATTGAATAAATCAGTGTTACTGATGTGATCTGGAACTTTGTTAAAAAAATAAAGTTCATCCAGGCTTAGAATCACAAGGAAGGCAGTGCAATGACTGTATTTTTCCACAAATTGGCACTGCAAAATGTATTATAATCCTCAGAGCATCTCTATCATTGTGTTGCTCGACTTTGCGGCTCTTTTGTATTTATTACTGCATGCACAAATCGGTGGGCGAGGCTAAAGAGGCAATGATGTAGAAGTGGGCGTTGATCTTCTACTGCAGAGGTGGTCTTTCGTTGCACTATTACATCATACTGTGACAAATTTAGAAACCAGTCATTTTGGGAGCATGGTTTCAATAAATGCTGTTTTTGGACTAAAAAGGAAGCTTTGAGTTCTGAAACATACAGGATATTTTCTTGCATATGTCAAAAGATAAAAGATAATTTGATTTCTCATTTATGACCCCTTTACCTCTTTCCCCGCCATTGCCAAATTTTTCTGGCTTTCTGTGTTTTCATTGTTATATGGTAGCGGGCGCTATTATGCATCTTTTGGAAGAGTACAGAATCTGTGGATCAAAACAGACAAAAAAGGAGCAGAAACAAGTAATAAAAGCATTGCTTATGCACGTTGTAGTCTTTGAAAAATCGTGATTTTCTCAGGTTTTTGTTCGAAATGTAGCTTTTTTTTTTTTTTTAATGAAACTTACCCACATTCAAGTGTTGATAATAATAAATAAAAAGAAAAGTGCATGAAGATAGAATAGAATGTTTTGTTATTGTTGTTTTATTTAACCTATTTGTGCCCAATTTTTTCTAAATGGTTTCATGCATATAGTTGTGTTAATAGTGTCCCATGTGAACATGTTCTGCATTTATTTTCCCCAGGTTTTTTTTTTTTCTTTTTCTTAAAAATTGTATTTGAATGTGCGACAACTATAGTTGCCGGTGGGCAAATATGTTGTAAGCACCCTTTCATTGTCAAATTTGAATAGGAGGAGAACATTTGGCATCTATCTCAAAATAACTGCTTTCAACAGATCAATCTCTATTGATAAACACATTTATTATGTAAGAACATTTGATGCAAACCCAAAAAAGCTGCATCTAGCTTATAATCTCTTGAATATGAGAAGTGGCGGAACACAGTGCAGAACGAAGCACAGCCCATTAAGTTGCCCCAACAGGGCATTGTGAATCAAAAAGTTAAATGAAAATAAATAAATAAAAATAAAATAGAATGAAGAAAATGTTACATCTATATGTGACCCTGGACCACAAGACCAGTTATAAGTCTCATGGGTATATAGCAATAGCCAACAAAACATTGTATGGGTCAAAATTATCGATTTTTTCTTTTATTCCCAAAATCATTAGGAAAGATCATGTTCCATGAAGATATTTTGTCAATTTCCTACCATAAATATATCAAAAATTTATTTTTGTGAGTGGATATGCATTGCTAAGGACTTCATTTGGACAACTTTAAAGGCGATTTTCTCAATATTTTTTTTTTTTTGTACATTTAGATTGCGGATTTTCAAATAATTGTATCTCGGCCAAATATTGTCCTAACAAACCATACAACAATGGAAAGATTATTTATTCAGCTTTCAGATTATTTAAAAAAAAAAAAAAAAAGATCCTTATGACTGGTTTTGTGGTCCAGGGTCACATATAACACATAAATAAATATATAAATAACAGCGCATACAGACAATTTCTTTCAAAAGACATTCGGAATAGGAAGTTATGTCATATGTGTCTCTCTTGGGTAGAGTTTTAATGGTTTGCATGACATTTTCTGAAGCACTCAACATGCAGGCAACACTGCATTTCTCACATGCAAGGGAAGTGCGTCCATGACTATCAAATTAAGCTGTACAGCAGAGATGTATGTTGAAGTGTTATGTTCTAGGTGGGATATTATGAAAAAAAAAGCACTAAACAAGACCAATAACCTTGACTTAATAAGCTATTAACACAGTATACCCCATTTCACCATGATATACGTAGTTGCCGCTTGGACTTTTGACTAAGTGTACAAAAAACTATAGATCTCTTGTAAGATTTGTTTTGTTTGGGTGATTCTAGAGACCTTCATGATTATGTAGATATGTATATGTTAACAAAAAAGTACTTATTAGTAACATGAAAATGACGTTTCTTTGGGAGAGTTTGCCTTCGCCATGCTTCCTGGAAGTAGGGGTAGGAAGTTGACGTGGCAGGAAGAAAGTGAATACCTTTTTTTACCTTTATTTGGTTGTTTTCTTGCATGTCATTGAGACATAAAACATGGATAACATCTAGAAAAATACTTACAAAAGGAAAATGACAACTATACACTGGGTGGGCTGAAATGGGTTAAAAGCAGAGGCTCTGTTCTTTCTGTTGATACAGTGCGGTCGCCGGCAACTTAAAAACAAAACAAACAAACAAACAAATAAATAAATAAATAACCCTTTCCCTGCCAGGGTTTTTAAGTAACAAATATATGGTAATCAAATTAAAAGTACATCAGGAGCAACCTGAGCTCAAAAAACATTTTTTAGCCCCAAAATGTATTACAAGTTGTACTAAGTAACTACCACAAGATGTCTCAAAAACGTGTCCTGCATATTTAATTTCAGATGAAGACAGCAACTGTAACCATAAAGTGAAACTAACTTAAAAGTTGCAATTAGGCTGAAGAAAAAGTAGTGAAAACATAACGGTAACACTTTATAGTAAGGTCTCATTTGTTAACATTAGTTGATGCATTATCTAACCTGAACTACAATGAGAAATACATTTTCAACACATTTTCTTTTTCAGTCCCTGCTCCAACACACCTGCCTGTGATCTTCAATTCTTAATCCTGAAGACCGTGATTGGCTTGTGTCAGGAGCTGTTAGAGTTTGAAACTCCTGATGTGGAATGTAAATGTATGCAATACTAACATCTGACCAGCAGGTGGCACAAGAAGCCAATAAATAAATGACCGGTCTCCATTGATTTTCAGTCAGTCATGTCTCAATACTTTGCTGATTATTGTCCATTTCAATTGCACCACATATGTATGCTTGTTATAACATTTATAATAGATGCATAGCATTTTATGACTCGTTTCTACAGTCATTAATTCTGCTCTGACTTGCACCTGACCTCTGGCACAGAACAACACATGGATATCTGAAATTCTTCTCTGGGCCACCTATCTATTAGATATTTATGCTTTCTGGAGGAGCAGTGCCCACACAGAGTAGGCTACTGTAGTAGCAGCTGACGCAAGACAGAGCAAAACTGTTCAGCAGATGCTAAGTTCACATGGAATAAAAAGATGTGTTCATGCACCACATTGTGTATTTACATATTAAAAGATATCTAAGGAACCAGCATTAGAAATACATGTAAATGCGTTGAAAATTTGTATTGGTTCAGGATCCAACATATTCTAGAGATGAAAGGCATCCTTGATGAATTGTTTACCTTGATCTCACCAGATCAGTTTTAAACTCATCCTGCACCATTTGGGTTACGGACATGAATGATAGCCTTTTCATACTGCGTTTAACCACAGGATATTGTCATTAAACCTCGCTTTTAACTGGAATCTGATTATAATTCCTGAATTCAAAATCAAGTTATGATTTATATTGTTTAAAGGGGTCATGAACTGCGTTGTTTTATTGTTTTATAATGTTTTCTGGGGTGCACTTAAAATGTTAATATGCTTTTTACATCCAAAATTGTCATAATTTATAAATAAAAGGCATTTTTCCTACCCTGATTTTAGCCCTCTGGTTTGAACGCTCTGTTTTAAGGGGCGTATACTTTAATAGTCTATACTTTGCAAGGCTGTGCATTAGCAGACGCGTAAAAAAAACTAAGTATACCCACACTGTAAAACAAATTCTGTAGTTTTTACAAAATAATTTTGGCAGCTGTGGTTGCCAGAATAATTGTGTAAAAAAAAAATACAGAAAAACTGTAAACACATTTACAGAACAATACTGTAAATTTCACAGTATAAAACTGTAATTTAAGAAAATTGAATGTAAACCAATAAATTCTACTACTAAAATCTGTTATGTACCTTTAACATATTGACAACCACCATAATTATGCAGGTGGTAAAAGAGAAAGCCACATGAAGAATCACAAGTAGCTTTTCCATGAGCTGAAATATATACTAATATATAGAAGGTGCAAAGAGTCATTCACGCAAACGCAAAACACCATCATGGTAACCCACAACACTTACATAATGCAATAAACATTCATTAAACAACAGAAGATGTAACATAAAACCCAAATGTACATAACTGATAACAAAAACTATTAAGAAACATGATTATTTAAACAAAATACTTTCAAATGTGGAGTGTCACACAGGAAATTGTGGGAATATCAGTTTACAGATTTTTACTTTAAATTATACATTGATTTTGTATTTTTTAGTTATAAAAATTGTAAAATTTACAGCATTTCACTGTGAAAATTGCATAAATGTCTGGTAAGAGCTTTTACAGTTTTTCCGTGTATATAATACGGTAACTTACTGTTAACCTATTTACAATTTTTTTCCGTGGCGTTTTTACAATATTTTACCGTTAAAATCACATTCATTTTTTACAGGCTTCACCTTTACTGTCCGAAAAGTCTATTATTATCAATTTGATAGTACAGTCAACAATATGGGGATGCGCAATGCTAGAGCCTTTATGTAAACTTGTTACAGTGACACTGACACCGCAAAAAACAAGCTCTGTGATCAACAATTACTTGCAAGTTTTGTCCATCAAGATAATTTTCTCAGATGAACACAACTTTTATGAATTTTGAAGCCTAAATGCAGTCGCCAGAAGTAAAAAGCTAAAGGTAGGCTATAAACGAACTACACCACAGTCCCACGAGTTCGACGTCACCATCACTAAGCTTCCAAAAACTCTTTCAGTTTTTATTTAAAAACATTTTCCCAGAAGTCTCCCTGAGTTAGAATAGTTTTTAAGAGCACAATTATGAGCATAATGAGGCTGTAAAAGCGGACTGAGTTTACCTGTTCGGTGTGATGACGTTTAATCTCCCCGACTGCCTCTGTAGTCCCATTTTGCCACTTGTTAGCAACCGCCTTTTTCAAGACGCGTGAGTCATCAAATCACTATTATTATTGATAATTATTTTAAGTTATGGACACTATGGGAGCTCTCTGAGTATTATTATAAAATGTATTTGTGATAAAATCAGCATTTTCCTATTAATCAGATGTCCCTCACACTAATTCAGTAATTGCAAATATAAAAGTTACATAAAATCTCTCACTTTTGCTATAAATGGGCACTTTTTGTGACAGCAACCTCATAATTTTTGATCATTTTTTATCTTAACTTCAGAATTTGAACTAAAATTTCTTATGATTATTCTGATGATTGCTCTGAAAATTTCAGACAGAATTCAACTAAATTTAAATTACTTTTTCATAAACTTAACAAAAAATAAATAAATAAATAAAAATGTATGTGTGACGGGGTTGTGATTTTTTGCCCAAATTTGCCACTGCTCTAAATCTAGTGAATAAATGGAGAGCACATGGCATGCATGATATTAAGAAATCATGAATAATGTTGATAATTTTCACAAGTAATAGTTTTCTATATTTAATCGATGTAACAGGGTTGAGTCATTAAACTTGACAAACACAATTTCACAACATAATTTAGTTATAAATATTAACGAAGGTGGTAACTTTCCTGTGTCTGCTCACAATGTTGTTCAGAAGACTTCTATGATGTCACTTCCTATTAATGATGTCACATAAGTATCAGGGGGAGAATGGTTTGTGTAACGGGGATGAGGGGTTACTGAGGTACGGAACCAAATGATGTGATTTTAATGAATAATCATGAATTTACTAAGAAAAAAACATTACCAGCAAAAAAGCACAGATGGATATTTATGAGAATGGCAAAATGAATGGAATTTTTTCTCATTTTTATTATTCATATCCCAAGTACACTTTCATAGAAGGCCTCGAGGGACATGACAAAATAGGTGGTGTCAACTGAAAAAAACAAAATATTTTCTAATATGAAGATAAAATGTATTTCATGTTTTTAAACATTATTAAAGGAGACATTTCAATTAATACAAAAAGCTTTAAAAAATATATTTTGGTGACCCAATAGATAAAATACACTGAAAAAAGGTCAGAGGAACTCAAATCGTACCGTTTCGTTGAATGACTCACGTCATTCAACAGCTTAAAAAAAATCATGAATGGGGTAAAACTGATGTATTTTATGTTTTAGAATAAAACGTGAAAGTGTCTTGAGGTTGTGTTCAGTCATTTAACCAAAATCCCATTCAAAAAACCCATTGACTTCGAGAAGATGGAACCGGAAGTGCTAAAATGCTAACTTGTTTCTGCATTTTGGCCTATAAAAGTATGTCATACCTGCACCACTCTATTACTTTCCTAACATACTGTATCAATCTTACAGATTTTTACATTTCAGTTCCTTTGAGAGCAGAATATATAGACTTATTGAAGTGGTTAAATGGACTTTCTCTCTTGTTTTTTCAGGGCTGGTGGTTTCTAATACACTCCTGATTAGTGAATAAACCAGGGCTAAATAATCTTTACATAAGATTTTGGCTGCTTTTGTTGGCCTGTGAATGCAGCCCTCAGTGGTTTGTGAGGTCAAACTGTTTATAAACCTTGGATCCACTCAGCGGGATTCATTCCGCCCAGTTTACCCTTTTAATTCCCAGAGAACCTACACTCTCTAATCATTTAGAATATGTACATGGTATTAAAAGACAGAAAAGGAGAGGAAAAGAAAATATTCACTGTATGTGTGCTGTTTTTATGTGTAAAAATACAGTGTCGAACAAATGCACATATAGGTTAAGTGTTTTTGTTTTCCCCCAAACAGGTTCCCATAGACTTCCACCATCTTCCAATATGCAGAAAACATATAACCCCATTTCATTTAATGGCATTGGCACTGCGTAAGGCAATGTTGCTATGACAAGCTAATGAAAAAAACGTAATTCCGTTTGGTGCCACTAGTGGGACAGCAACATAATGCACTTTTAAAGTCAGCACACTATCTGTTTTCTAAATCCATGATATTGATCTACTGATTTATCCTGCATTTCATTTTTATTTTTTATTAATTTATTTATTGACCAAGTAATCTTTAATTAAAATATAATAAATCCATCTTTCGGTGAAACTCTTCTCTCTGGTGACGCATCCAATTGTTTAGTTTGCTTATGCTGCATTCCACGTACCTTTACCATTTACAAACCTTTGCTGTGCTTGCTTTTTCAGAATATAAACAAAAATAATAGATTTTTTTAAACTCTGATTCAATCTGTTTATGTGTATACATGTGAATATTTACAAACAAACAGTGCAATCTTTGTATGGGATAGGTGCTTGTTGACATTTAAAAAATAAAAAATGTGTCTATTAAAATAAAAAATAGATGTAAAACACTTCTTTGGTGGGAAATGAAAGAGCAAGTTTTGGGTGTCTTGTTCATCATATTTATATCACTTTTATGTCTTAGTTAGTTTCTTTATCACATGCTGTTTCTTTTTTCCTGTGTTCTAGTTCATTGTTGGTTCTATGGTTACTAATTAGTTCACACCTGGTCCTTGCTCCCGTTAATGACCAGTCTCTGTGTATATATACCGCTTAGGGTACGTTTACACAACATTGATGTGCTAAAAACTCACAACGTTGTCAAAACGGTCACATGGATCCGCGAAAACGACTAAAAATGCTGTATTCTGCTGCCAGGCCAGTAGTTGGCGATGTCGCTTTGTATAGAAACACTACGCGCCTAGAGACTGAACCCGTAATACTCATGTGCATGACATCCCCGTTTTCACAAATTCACATTTTTGTACTTTACACAGAGACAATAACGGTATCAATTTCAAAAACGTTGCACGTGTTCAGGCCCCTAAAACAGCGTTGTCGTGTAAATGAATACCAAAACGCATACAAAGATTTCTATGGTTATTAATTAGTTCTCACCTGTTTCTTGTTTCTGTTAATGACCATTCTCTGTATATATATATATATATACCCTTAGTCATTGATCAGTATCGTTAACGCTTGATGTGTAGAGATTAAAGTCTCTTTGTATCATAATTTTGTCACGCGCCGTCTGTGTTGGATTTACCACACGTAACCATGACAATGTATTTCTATTTTAAAGCAACATAATTTAAATAACTTCTAACATGGCTCATCCAGTATTATTAAAGGTGCAATATGTAAAAAATTCTGTCCGCTAGAGGTCGCTAGAGGCCAATTCAAAACAAAGGCGTAGCTTGATGATGGCAAGTTTGAGCGTGAAATCTTGGGACATGTGGTCTTCACATCACAGCCGGTGGAAATAATTGGGATAGGACTCGGGCAGAAATCATGTTCATGGATGCGATTATTAACGTTACTGTAGTATGAATCAGAGCAGGAGCGAGTGTTGTGGGAACTGAACGAGGAGCTGGAGCGATTGCGCAACACACGCCTCACGAGCAGCGGGACTTTTATTATGACACAGTCGCCGGCGCCGCTTCCGCTTTTCCGGTCATGAGTATGAGGTAACGCAGCTCTGTTTATCATATTAGATACATTTGAGTGTGTTGAAAATGATGTTATAACGTTACTCTGTGCGTTCGCTCGGCGGCTGCTGTGAGACACTGTTACACACTGCAGTAAGATAGATCGATTTTAGAATATCATATTAAATGCTGGATGGCTTGTGTTGATAAATATCATGCAATTAATTTTAAAAAGTATTGTATGATGGAGAAAATGCTGTATTACTGTTTCTAAAAATAAAGCGTCATCTGATTATGCTATGTTAGCTACTTCACAAAATAGTGTTTTTCTCTGAGGCGTGGTAAAGCATGGTACTCGCAAAAAATCTAGAAAATTAGATTTAAACAATAAGACTAAACGTGTTGAGCTATATAACAATAATTCGTTTTCTGTCAATAAATATATCAAAACAGTTGTTCCCTTGTCTATTAAAACATGTAAATATTAAAGCGTCTTTGGTGTTTCCATGGTTACTACAAAATAAACCCGGAAACCGAGGATAATGTGGGTATGACGCAATTGACAGGCGACTCCTCACACGTCCCGGAGCCTTGGTTAAAATTGCAATTTTCTCACGATTTACAAATAGTTGGAGACATTTGGGATATTGTAAGTACTCAAGTGAACAAAATATATAACACTGGCCTAGTGGTTTTTGGATATTTTACTGCAAAAATATTACATATTGCACCTTTAATATTCTATTAATGTTAAGCCATGTTTAATTACCCAAAATATTTCATTAATCTGCAGTTTTCTGCTTAGTTCAGTGGTCGCAGATTTCGAGTGGGCCTGGCTGTAGCTGTTTTTCCTACAATAAGCTTCTGCACAGCAACATGCTCCTGTTCCAGCATTCTCTCTCTCTCTTTCTTTCTTTCTCCACCAACCCCCCTCAGTCTCTCCCTGCTCTCCTCCAGCAGCTCAATGGGCAATGACAGCTATTACAGGCCTCATTAGTGTGTTACAGTGGCAGAGAGGTTCAGCGGAGGGGGCCAGAGCCAACGTCAGCTCCCCAGCTGTCAGGACCTGAGACATGGGGAATAAAGCTCACCTCTTCCCAGCACCACTTCATCAGAGCTCCAAACAGTGGGCCAGGCTTCCTCCTGGCTAATGAGAACGTGCAGGAAAGTTGATTTCATACATTTTGGACCCAGAGCAAGGGGAAAACATTTGCTGAGGCCGCCACGGAGCAACAAAACATCATCTGGAAATGCAGTCGGAAAAAAGCTGCCTGACAAATTTAAAATCCATTTCAGTCTATTATTTATATCTTGCTATCACCTTGCCTAATGCACTTATTATTCATCTTGAAGATTCAACTTTTAGACAACATTTCTCAGTGTTATGTATAATAAACTTGGTTTGAATCCTTGACATTTTGGATCAGGCAAAAGTGGCACAAACATTTCATTGTATGAGGGATAATCCATTCTTACCTCACTAACTGTACAGCTGTTACTGCCTAATGAAATCACATTGTACACAGAACACTTGATTGCCTTCTGTTAACTGCTGACAGACTGCACACAACCCATTTCTAAACTTTTTACAACACCTCAGTTATTGTAACAAAAAAAAAAAAAGTTGCCACAATAAAGGGAAGTTTACATCTTGATAAAAATGTGTGAATTATTAATTCAGAAATATTATTACGTTTTTTGGGAAGTAGCACCACATGACTTTTTACAACCTGAACTAACACACACACACACACACACACACACACATATATGTATATATATATATACACTCTAAAAAATGTTTGGTTAAAAACAACCCAAGTTGGGTTGAAAATGGACAAACCCAGCAATTGGGTTGTTTTAACCCAGTGGTTGGGTTAAATGTTTGCCCAACCTGCTGGGTAGTTTTATTTAACCCAACTACTGATTAAAAATGACTATATGGCTGGCTTAAAATGAATCCAAAATAGGTGAGAAATTAAAAATCAGACACATAATTACTAGAGGCAACAATAATAATCAAAAGGTGTACATTTATTAATAAGCAATTTAATAAATGTTTATTGTTTATTATTCATTATCTTATTAATAAATGCTCATTTATTAAACATATTAATAAATGTTAATTTCCAGCATATTTTGGGTTCATTTTAAGCAAGCAATACAGTAATTTTTATACAACAGTTGAGTTAAATAAAACTACCCAGCACGTTGGGCAAACATTTAACCCAACCACTGGGTTAAAACAACCCAATTGCTGGGTTTGTCCATTTTCAACCCAACTTGGGTTGTTTTTAACCCAGCATTTTTTAGAGTGTATATATACACATACATATAATTTTAAAGGGAACCTATAATTCCCCTTTTACAAGATGTAATATAAGTCTCTGGTGTCCTCAGAATGTGTCTGTGAAGTTTCAGCTCAATATACCCCACAGATCATTTATTATAGCTTGACAAATTTGCCCCTATTTGGGTGTGAGCAAAAACACGCCATTTTTGTGTGTGTCCCTTTAAATGCTAATGAGCTCCTGCTCCCGGATCCCTTTCCAGAAGAGGGCGGAGCTTTATCAGCTCACACTTCGGTTGCTCAACAACAACAAAGCTGGAGAATCTCACGCAGCCAAAATGAGGATTGTCAGTAACGGTGTTCAGCCTTACATTGTTCAAACCGGAGTCGACACTGATGGAGAGACTCAGGAAGAAGTTACAACTTTTAGAATGAAACTGGACGTTTCTGAATGGTTAGTGGATGAATTTATGTAGTTGCTGTGGAGTTGATTCAACTCATCCACTAGCATGTGCCGTCATGTTCATCTTTTGTGCAAATCCAGCGTTGAATTGACCCTCGTTTGTGAAGCAGTCCGGCGTAAAATGACGGCATGTCAACAACACTCTACTACAACAACTCTTCCTCTTCTTTAAAGCAGCCCAACATGGCCCCGCCCCCTTTGTTGCGTGTCCCCAGGGGGCGGGGTTTATGTAAATTATGGGGTTTGTGATGTCATTAACCCAGGAAGAAGCTCGTTGTAGTCCCTACCAGCCGTTTGTTGTAGTCCTTAAACAGCGAATTCTTTAAAAGAAAATATCTCCCTTTGCATTGAACTTTGAGCGTTGTAACTTTGCAGATGTTGTTTATGCTCAAACAGCAACATTACACACTAACTAAAGTTAAAAAGGTGAAATATGCAATATAAGATAATTAATAATAAATTATTATGGTAAACTCCAACCCCATTTAAAAATAAATAAATAAAAAAATAAGTTTGTTTGTTTGTTTGTTTAGTTTAGGGTCCAATTCTCACTATTATCTAGTTGCTTATTAACATATTACTAGGATATTGGCTGTTTATTAGTACTCATAAAGCACATATTAATGCATTATTCTGCATGATCATATTCTACATCCTTTAATCCTACCCAATACCTAATTTAACAACTACCTTACTAACAATTAAGAAGCAGTAATTAGGAGTTTAATGAGGCAAAATTTGTAGTTAAAGGCACAGTATGTTTTTTTTGTTTTTTTTTCGCTGCTAGGGGTCACTAAACTCTTCAAAACAATAACAAAGGCGTAGATTGATGACGCAGTGAATGAGCGTGGAATCATGGAACTTGTCGTCATGCCGATAGATCTAATAATGTTTATGGCGAAATAATGTTTATGGATGAGTGAATGCATTCATGTTTTTAACATGACTGTGGTATAAAGCAGGGCTTGGCCGAGAATCGCAGGCCGATTGCTAATTAGAGACAGATATCAGTGCCATGTGAGTCCCAGGGGATATAAAGGAATGAGGACATTTAATTTTACCGAACTACTCGCAAAGCTGAAATACTTCTCATACAGGTCAATTTATTGATATGGTTGTCAATGAATGGGACGCTAAATATAATTTTGGCTTTAATGAGATTTTCCCAATAAATAGGCAAGAATAAACCTGGTGTCATCCATGATTTCTGTTCTTTACGACAACAAAGCACTTCAATGCGACAAGCTTGTAATCACGACTTGGGAAGTAGGAAATTCCTGATAGCACGTGAAGGCAGCATTAATATTCTCACATATTATATAGGATGGATAGTATGCACACTGGGATGCAGCATATTTTCAACAACAACAACAAAAAAGACTAGGATTTCCAAAACAGGATTTCCAAACACACCCCTCTTCTGCCATTGGTTAGATGAACAAATAGCCCCACCCCAAACTCAGACCATTGNATGTAAAAATTATGCTGCCTACTCCTTCATATAAAACAATATATTGATTTAGTTTTTGTAAGACACTTTTTGTCAAGAGAAACAGTATGCGTGGAGGAGTGAATCATCATGAATAATGGCTCATTTACACCTGAGAAGACAAAAGATTTGAATAGTAATGAGCTGAAATGACTTGCATATTAATGAGCTCTTTCAGTCAGGTAGGCTGTGAAAAAACCCTCTGTAATCATGTCTCAGCTCCATTTAAAATAATGGTATTCTATTATATTCTTTAAAATATAATGTATTTCTGTGATGCAAAGTGTCTGAACAATTATGTTACCTCTATGGCATTTCATATAGGTTTTTAGCTTAAAAGCATGCACATTTGGAGAAATATTGATGATTCTTATATGTTTATGTCAAATTTCTATACAGAGGAGTAATATTTATTCTATTTTTATTCTCATCACTATGAGTGCTGGATACTGTGTTTTTTAATTCATACTTGCAGCCGGAGGGCGCTCTGTACACCTTTAGTCCACAAATCCATATAAAGAGGAAGAAGAACCAGGAACTAACTGCATGTCTTCTAGAGCTCACCATGGCTTTAACATCCAGATAAACACTTTTCAAGATAATAAATACACGATTGAAACTATGTCTGCATGTATTGACTGAATTTGCGTCTGAATAGCGCTCCCTCCGTGGGCGTGGCCGCATTAGCGGATAATGAGCTGAATCACGGACTTCTGACATGGCTCTCTTTTCATACAGATTACATAAACACAGAAGGTTTGTTTTCGATTTGACTTACTCAATTTAAAAGCTGACATCTCAACGTTTCTTTTGACATAAGTGTAATTTTTTTGTCATTAGAATTCACTAAGTTACAGTTCATTTTCTGAGAACTATCAGATTGGAGTTCGTTCAGAGGGAGAAGAGAGATCACGCATCATGTTAGTTTTCTTTATTTACAAAAAGCACAACATTTTGTTTTTACTCTGAATGTACACAAATGAAAGAAGATATTCCACAGATTAAAATGGTGTATAACTCTTAATTGTATGTGCAACATTGACGGAGTATTTAGAGTCTCTTTCACACTGGTAAGAAAAAAACCGCGGTGGTATCGCCGGCGTGACCGTCAGACCTCAGAGTGTTAATGAGATTTTCCAAATAAATAGGCAAGAATAAACCTGGTGTCATCCATGATTCCTGTTCTTTACGACAACAAAGCACTTCAATGCGACAAGCTTGTAATCACGACTTGGGAAGTAGGAAATTCCTGATAGCACGTGAAGGCAGCATTAATATTCTCACATATTATATAGGATGGATAGTATGCACACTGGGATGCAGCATATTTTCAACAACAACAACAAAAAAGACTAGGATTTCCAAAACAGGATTTCCAAACACACCCCTCTTCTGCCATTGGTTAGATGAACAAATAGCCCCACCCCAAACTCAGACCATTGGTTAAGCTGTTGCTGAGTCAGGCAGGTAAGGATGATCAAACAAACAAACTTTGGAAATCACCACAGTGTTTTCACTTCTCAGGACCTCAGTCTTCAAATGCTTTAGTTACACATGTGTCTGCTCATTTAAGATGGGTTAGGAGAAAGTAATGAAATAATTACCCACAGCACCTTTAAAAACTAGTAATCTATGGATTATAGAATTGGCATGAGCCCTTGAGTCAAGGCTGATGAGACAAGGAACGACTTCATCATGGCACAGAGAATTTCCCCTCGCCCCCACTTTCCCACTTCCATCTGCCGACGCTTCTGTTTGAAAGTATGACGGATGGGGCTCGTAAATGTGTTTCAGTTATAAGCGGAGCTCTCTGTTGGGCTGTATTTCAGAACTCCATCCGGCAGAGTCACAGCACTGCTTTAAGAAGAATGTGACTATTTCCTCTCTGGAAAAACGCCAGAGCCATCCATCAGGAGGAAACTTTTCCACAAGACGACGATTCACTAGTTGTACTCCTTTCTTGTTTCTTGTCCTTTCTTGATCCTTCTCCCTTCCCTATGTTAATGTCAAACTTACCATATGCTAAATGCATTCGCAGTGACAGGTCTTTGGCACGACAAGAGGTTGCAGGAGCGCTTGAAGTGTCTGCGTGCAAGTGTGTGTCAGTGTGTATTTAGAGTCCTCTCATCAGGGAGGGTGAGAGCTGTTGATATAACTCAAAGCCATGGCCAAGCAGGAGTATCTGCTAACTGTATTAAGTGGAGCTTCCAAAGGCTCCATCCCCCTCCGTTCGCCAGCTTCATGGCTCAGCCAATCCCAGTGAGCCATCGATATGAATTTAGCCACCAGGGTCTGCCATAGCGTGCAACAAGCTGTCTCAGGTTCCCCGCGATTCCCTGCTGGAACCCATGCAGAAACTCCAGTAGGAAAAAAAAAATTCCACCCATGGCACAAAGTTTCAGCAGATGTGAGATATTCAGTCAGGTTTCCAGAACAACATGACAGCCCTCAGTCTCCTCCTTGTAAATCACGTCCACGTCAGCATGGACCAAACTGTTTGCATGCCTGAGGGGGGCGAATGCAAGCCTGGTTAACCCAAACACGCACCTACTCTCACAGCCTGTAAGTGATTGAAATATGTGCAAATGGCATCAAGAAACAGACGGGGATGGGAAACTGCCTCACGTTCACTTTCCAAGCCTTCACCTCTCCAGTAACAAAGTTCTTTTGACAGTGGACAGAGCCGTGGAAGTTCTAGCTCTGCATCTGTTAGTGCCTAACTAACATTAACTTAAACATGATGTCTAACTTGATTAAGGTCCATTGGGTTGTCCTGCACACAACAAACATAGAGCATGATGAGTCAGTCTCACAAATGACTCTTAAGCCTCGTTTCCACCGCAATTACCTGGAACAATTTGTCCCAGGAACTTTTTTCCCCCCAGAACAGAGAGAATTGCTGCCTGCATTTCCATTGCGGTCTTAAGTACTGTTAAGATTAGTCCGGTGACGTAGGACTGCGCGTGACATTGTAAAAACGATCCCTGTTCACACGGATCTGCGGAAACTACTAAAAACACTGTATTCTGCTGCCGGGCCAGTAGTTGGCGATGTCACTTTGTAAAGAAACATGCCTATAGATTACCTCAGGGATGATGTGTTTTTGTAGGCCAACCCGGAAGTTAGCGGTGCACGGGTTCCCTCGATCGAAAGCCTATGCATTTTTCCCATAGACTTTTGGAAAATCGCAAAAAATAAGCTCTGGGTTATGACACTTACATGTTTTGTCTATCAAGATAATCTTTACAAGTTAAAACAACATTTATACATTTTGAAGCCTAAATAAAGTCGTCAGATATAAAAAGCCAACAGTAGGCTATAAACGGACTACAGCACACCATGGTCGCGGATCAACGTCACCACCACCAAGCTTCCTCAAACTTTATGATCTGCTCTGTGTATGAATACGTATCCACTTTTTCATGAGAAATACTGTCCAAATGTCCTGTTTGTCATGACGACGTCTAAAGTCCCCGCCAAAGGAAGTAGTCCCTTTTAGCAACTTGTTAGCAACCGCCGTTTTTAAGGCACAATAAAGGTTTAAAAAAATCCCAAGTGGGTTATAACTGGTGTGTTTTATGTCATAGGTCAAAACATGAAAATATTTAAAGGCTTTGTTAACCACAGACCTTATTTCAGGCGATTTAGCAAAAACCCATTCAAAAAACCCATAGGCTTTAGGGCGATGGAATCGGAAGTCCTAAAATGCTAACTCGCTTCCGGGTTTTGCCTACAAAAACACGTCATCCCTGAGGTACTATATAGACTGAACATGTAATTCATATGTGTGTGAAGTCATTGCATTTTTGTAGTTTACAAAGAGACTATAACGGTATTGTTTTCAAAAACTTGCACTTTTAAACTTGTTTTCAAAGGTTTGTGTTTTCAGGCCCTCAAAACATTTACACTGTTTTTGTGTAAATTAATGACCAAACTGCATAAAGAGTTTTCAGTTTTTAGTTGAAAATGGTGCCCTTGTAAATAGCCACTTATATACTGATTGTTTGTTTAAATGACAACATGTTAAACATTCACATTCAGTTTGTTGTAATGAAACTTGAATGTTAGACTCTTAAGCCTCGTCATAGGTCAAAACGTAGGTCATAGGTCCTTTTGTTGTTGTTTAGTAGTTATTTTAGTACATATCCTCAAGATCACTAAAATAATCATCAATTAAATTATTGTCGGCACCGATGGCCTCATGGGCAGCGCGCCGACATGTAGCGCCAATGAGCTTTGGGTGACCCGAGTTTGAGTCCCGGCTCGTGGTCCTTTCCTGGTCCCGTCCCCCTCTCTCTCTTCCTGTCTAATCACTGTCCTATCATAATAAAGGCAAAAATGCCAAAAATTAATTTTTAAAAAAAGAAAAAAAAAGAAATTATTAAGAACCAGAAATGATGTTTTATTAACAAAGTTTGAGAGGAACACGTTCAAATTATCTATCCAATCAGCATGAAGGGAGGCCAATACATATAGCCGACTCACCTTCATTCCTTTTCTGTATCCCTCCGCCACCCTGACTCCTCATTTGCAGCAAGTTCCTATCCCAGCCAGGGATACAGGGGATGTACTCTGGGTTCGGGTCACATTCAGAGCTTGGAGTTATGATAAAAGAGCCACGACAGCACGCCAAATATGCATATTCAAATATGCAAACTCGTGAAGCATAATTGTTAAATTCTTTAAGATTCTGATCACCAAAAATAATTTTTAGAGGTCAGGCCAGATAGAAATATATCCTAACCAAATTTGCCTGAGGCGACATTGCTGCAACATGATATTAAGTTGCTTCTTGCATGTTTCGCAACACTTTCAAAGTGAAATGTCCAGTGAGTGGGGCTAAAAATGAGTTCAGTTTAATACGAAAGAGTATTGGTTGTTGTACTTTATGTATCACAGCAGTTCACAAATGAAATGTCCGATATGTGGTGCTTAAATGTTGATTCTCCATCGGGTTTGAAAATAACTTAGCGCCTACACTAAAACCTAACCTAAACATAAGTGATAGTGTTAACAAAAGCAAAAGTGGGATAAAAACACATTTGCTGAAGAAGCCATGCCATATTAGCTTGCTTCTGCAAGTCTTTGAGCTCTTTTATCATGTCTCATGTTTCACAGGACAGGTGTGTTGGAGCTAAAGGAAACTCGCCCTCAAGGAGCAGAATTGGACATTCTTGTCTCAAGACAAAACCACATAGCTTTTACAGTATTTCTAGATATGTCCACCAGGAGGAAGCATTTCACCACTCTGTGACTGTTGTGTGTTGAATTCACTAATGTATTTATTGTGTACAGGGTGGAAAGCCATCAATCTTTTCTGCCGAATATTCCAGCTTTGTTGGGTATAATGAACAAAAGACATTTATTTACACAGACACGTGTGTTAAGGTGTTTGCTGCTTTGGCATTTATTTGAAGACTAACTTGTTTCTTGCACCTCCGACATGAGCTGAATTTGTTTTGTAAAAGGCAAGGTTTTGTTTATGTCCCAACAGGTTGGTTGAGTTGGCTTCCTGTTTGGGATGCAGGACTCTACTGCTTACTGCCGTGTTCATTCGATGTGAAGGTTTATTCTGAATCCCTGTGGCAGGCTGCTAGCTGGCCTCAAGCAAATCAATATATTCAATCAAAAGATCTCCCCAGAGAAAGGTGGATGAGCAAGAAAGTTGGGGAAGGGGGCATGGTTTGTTTTTTTGTATTATTAATCACCTGCTGGCAATAAAAATCTTAAAATGATCTGCTATATGTGTTTGGAATCCTTGAGATGGTCAGTCATGATTTATCAGTTTAACTGAAAAGGTGTAACGATGGTCCAAAATAAACTTTTGTAACAACATAATTAAATATATAAATTTGAAGTTGAAAAGGTTTTTCTCTGACAAAATGTTTTCCATCTTTCACTTGTAAATGAAATAATCCTGCAACGGGATTGATCGTCTTGATCGACCCAATCTCATGGGAAAACGTGACTATTTTACGAAGTGGTGATTTTGTGATTCACATGAAATCATACAATTGTTAGGAAAAAAATTAAGCATGAATATCCACCACTAACCTTTTATGTGGGGTAAGCAGATCATATGAAAACATGAATGAATTTGTACAAATTAGCCACCACTTCACCACAACGTAAACTAGTTATGAATTGCCATAAGAATGTCTTGATTGTGTCTTGACTTTATATATCGATTTACCCTAGATAAACTTGCTGGTCAACTGGCGAGTAGCTCATTTTATTTGGTGTTTAGCTGGATAGTCAACTGGCCTCCCAAACAGTGCCTAAAACCCCTTTAAACCAGCCAATGGAACAGTCGGAGATGGCTTGAGATGTTTTTGTCCATTTTGGATCTTACACCTATTCATCAAAGCAGACACAATGGAGGTAAGTGCGTTTGACAGTGACGCGATAACATCGGTCCAGTTGGGCTGAAATGCAATTAACATTTGCTGAAGAAGCACAGAATAAAGCATGGTTTCTTTCAGACAGTCTTGCAAAGAAGGTTGTGTTTTCCCAGCGTTATTCAACTGATACAACACCATCATAAAGTTCAGCAATGATGAGCCATTCCACTATCTACAATCAAAATTAAAGCCTGTTTGTGATATCTTTAGGCGTCATAAAACAAATTTAGAAGTTCCAACCCTCAAATGACTCAGATTTGTGTGGAGCGTTTTATGATCCTTTGTATAAAGCTTTCCTGTAGCTCAGTGGTTAGAGCATGGCACTAGCAATGCCAAGGTCATGGGTTCGATCCCAGGGATTGCACATACTCCGATACAAATGTATAGTATAATGCAATGTAAGTTGCTTTGGATAAAAGCGTCTGCCCAATGCATAAATGCATAAATGTAAATGTAAATGTATAGGTTTCTGTCTGCTCTGGCCATTGGCTCACAATGATGCAACAGTTGGAGCATGTACAAGTCAATCAACAGGCAAACATGGGCGAGAGATCAGTGCTGTGGGTTTGGCGAGACTAATTGTGAACTAAAATAAACATGTCACTCACACCTTTCACATCGCCTTGCACTTATTGAATGCAGTGAGTACAGACAGGGTGTGCGTATAGATCCATGGTGCCAAGTAGAAGATGTCAAGCATTTGTTTGTGTCTAAGGTTTATATTTGTTTATATAAAATGGATTTATTCATCAAAATATGGGTGTAATTAAAATCAGCACTTTAAAAGTAGCCAGAGGTGAGTTTTTTAATTAAATTTGAAAGCTAGAATGCAGGTAGCACAATGAAAATAGCTATTAAAGAGGATCTATTTTGCCCTTTTACACAGTCTTGATTTGGTTTTGGGGTCTACTAGAATATGTTTTCAAGCTTGAATGTTCAAAATTTGACATTGTGGCAACACCTTTCTTCCCAATCTGTTAGTAACGCTCAGGGGTGCATTTCCTGAAAGCATCGCTAGTCAACTATGACCGTAAGTCCCATTGAACTCTATTGGTAACAACGGAACTTGCGACCATAGTTCGCTTTGGGAAACGCACCCATGTTTATTTCCTTTCTCTATGAAGCCCCTCCTTCTGAAAAGGCAATGTGTTCTGATTGGTCGGCTGGATCAGTGTGTTGCGGTTGGTCAGCCTCTTCAAGCGGGTTTTGGAAATTTCACACCCCTTACCATAACCACGTTAGATTCAGGGTGGAAAAAACAGCGTCTCTTACATGGTGACAACATACTACTAATGCAACTCAGCCAGGCCTCGTACCTTTATTTTGCATATGACTTGGGTGAAAATTATTTCAATGAGAAATACTGTGATATGTACATTCCAGGAAAAAAATGTAACACTCTGGGCCTCTTCGGTCAATTTTTTTTACACATTTTGGCTTCATCGGAATGGGATGAAACTTGGTAAAAATAATAAATAAATAAAAACTTGGCTCCTTCACGGTCAAAAATATAGGAACATAGGAAATTAATGGGAAATATGAAAAAATAAGTAAAGAAGACTATAACACAGAGCAAGTTTATTTTACAAATGTGCCACAAAACACACACACACACACAAAAACCAACAAACAGCAAGGAAGAGGTTACACAAGTGTACAAAACAGACACACCCAGACATTTGTGGTTTACAGGGACTCTCCAATAGATGTAATGGTTTTTATACTGTACAAGCTGTATATTCTATCCCCCTACACTACCCCAACCCATAAACCTACTCATCACTAAAAACTGTCTGCATTTTTTTAATAAATAAAAAAAAAAAAACCAAAAAAAAAAACACTGTTTTTAGTATGTTTTTTAAGCCATTTGGTTTATGAGGACACAAAGTGTGTTTACTTTGTAAAACTCATGTCATTATACACATTTGTGTCCTCAAAACCATGTATACAAGAACACACACTATATTATACACAAAAACCTGTTAATTTTTGTCAATTTTTTTTATTTATTTTTTTTATGTTATGTGTTACAAAATGTCCTCTTTATGTGTTCAGATTTGACTGTAGTAAAATTAATGGAAAAAATGACACTTCAAATCAACATTTCAAAAAAAACAAAACCTGAATCTTGACAAAAAAGTAGTCTTTAAGAATATCTAAATAAAAACTTACCCACAACTTAATAAAAATAAGTATTTATGTCTTAAAACTGTAGATATTTTATAAGCCACTTTATATAACAATATAGGAATCTAGTGGTTACACCAGGGCATTACAAAAGTTTTTATTTCTTTACTCACACCAGACGGCACTAATCTACCTTCAAAAAATTGTATTTTAAAGGTGCTGTAGAACGTGTTTTCAAAAGATGTAATATAAGTCTAAGGTGTCCCCTGAATGTGTCTGTGAAGTTTCAGCTCAAAATACCCCATAGATTTTTTTTTTTTTCATTTTTTGAACTGCCTATTTTGGGGCATCATTAAATATGCGCCGATTCAGCGCGCGGCCCCTTTAAATTCTCGTGCTCCCCGCCCCCGGAGCTCCCGATTGCCTTAAACACCATAAACAAAGTTCACACAGCTAATATAACCCTCAAAATGGATCTTTACAAAGTGTTCGTCATGGATGCTGCATGCATGCTTCGGATCATGTGAGTATAGTATTTATTTGGATGTTTACATTTGATTCTGAATGAGTTTGATGGTGCTCCATGGCTAAAGCTAACATTACACACTGTTGGAGAGATTTATAAAGAATGAAGTTGTGTTTATGAATTATACAGACTGCAAGTGTTACAGTCTTGTCTCCGTGAATACAGTAAGAAACGATGGTAACTTTAACCACATTTAACAGTACATTAGCAACATGCTAACGAAACATTTAGAAAGACAATTTACAAATATCACAAAAAAAAAATCATGATATCATGGATCATGTCAGTTATTATTGCTCCATCTGCCATTTTTCGCTATTGTCCTTGCTTGCTTACCTAGTCTGATGATTCAGCTGTGCACAGATCCAGATGTTAATACTGGCTTGTGTAATGCCTTGAACATGAGCTGGCATATGCAAATATTGGGGGCGTACATATTAATGATCCCGACTGTTACGTAACAGTCGGTGTTATGTTGAGATTCGCCTGTTCTTCGGAGGTCTTTTAAACAAATGAGATTTATAAGAAGGAGGAAACAATGGTGTTTGAGACTCACTGTATGTCATTTCCATGTTCTGAACTCTTGTTATTCAACTATCCCAAGGTAAATTCAATTTTTGATTCTAGGGCACCTTTAAATGCCTTGTCTCTATTTTAAAATGGAATACTGCTTTAATTGAAAAATAATATTAATAATAATAATAATTTAAAATATATTAGAAAAAAAAAAGTGTTATTTTCAATGAGGAAAAATAGTTAATATAAATTCTATAAACATTGCATAGTATAAAAAAAAAACCTTCAAAATTCTAAATAATAATCAACATTACATAACACTTTTAAGGCTTTGGTCAATTTTGACCATGAATAAGCCAAGTGTGACCCCTAAACGAAGAGGACCAGAGGGTTAAGACTACAATGGAGGCATTTCAAGGAGTTTAGAAACAGTGCTTACTGATATAGAGAATAACTCCCTTTGGACTGACTTTGTGCTTTGTAACTGCGCAGACTTTTTTCATGCTCAAACAGCAACATTACACACTAAAGAAAGTGTGATTTTGTTTTAAACATCTTAAATGTTTATGTTAGCAGGTAGTCTAATATGAAACAGGGGAAATGAGCAGCGGTTCAGTTCATGACCACTCCTCAAGCCCCAGCTGGCCCGCTTTCGACCAAGGTATTCAGCGGGTAAAACCCCTGGTGGCTGGCCCCGAAGGACCCCCACGCAGTGAGGCCTTATCAAGCCCCAGAAGTGACAGTGGAAACGCGACTGGTCCTAGCATGCACTACCACGCTCGCTTTAGGCCCGACAGTGGAAACACGGCTAATGTAAGCAGTGAGGGGCCCAGGGCCATAGTGGTCTGTTCACACTGTACAACATGTGCTGAGGGCCCTAATGGACAGATTTCTTTGGAAGTCTCAGCACATTTTGGGCATAATATATTAAATATGAGCAAAAAGAATAGTGATGCTTGTCTTAGCATTGTGTATTTGTATGTGAGTCCACAAAAAAAAGCACATTAAGTATATGAAGTTCATTATTAGTGTTCTCTATTTAAATTCTATTTACAGTAAATAAAGGACTAGCAGAAATTGTTTACTTTTGTAAATCTGACATGGGTGACAAACATGATGCATTTGAGTGGTGTAAATAGGGACAAAACTGTCATCCAGCATTACCAAGTTTCATCACCATCTATAAAACAGGCCTACATCATGCCACTTACACAGTACTCACGATAGCAACGTCAGAATCTTGATTAAAGGAAATTCGACTGTCCTGACTTCAAGTTGACAGTCAATTCATCACAGAAGGCTTATCAAAGCGCGGTGTGATCTGATACCGGGGCCCAGGCACTGCTCTCAATCATGTGTCACTTTGGGACATCTGTCATCTTCTTCTAACCTTGTTATGGCACCATTTTCAAGCGCAGCTGGGCTTATTTGACATATCTTTCAAAGAACATGAGAACAGATTATAGACCATTTAGGGGCATATTTGATCTCATGCTATAGATCATGATCACTATCTATGACAAACTTATATTATTGAATAATCTCATTGGCATGAACTTACCCTATTAAGCATTGGTCTAGATGATGAATCAACAAGTCGTAGCTGGAGAAGCTGGTTGAATAACATGATATTTCTTGTGAAGCTGGTTGACCAAGGAAGTCCTGCTGGTTAATGGGATAGTTCACCTAAATGTGATCATTCTGTCATCATTTACTCACTCATCCATAGAGTGGTATGACTTTCATTCTGCTGTGGAACACAAAATAATGCATATTGAAGAATGTTTCAACTGATTTGGAACCAAAATGGACCCCATTGATTGACTATCATTGTATGGACAAGAAATGCTGAGACATGTTTCAAAATATCTTCTGTTGTATTCAACAGCAGAAAGAAAGTGTAATGTCATATTTAAATAAATTTTTTTGAGAGAACTATTCCATAATATGGACGCTTGTTTCTGCCATGGAATAATAATTATCAGGTAATTGCAACTTTTTATCACACAATTCTTCCTTGACGAAAAACAAGCTTCAATACCTTTGAAGGTATTTTTTAAGTTGTTGTTTTGTACAAATTTCGGCAGTGAGAGAGTTAATTCTTTTTCATGCTTTCCCAGAAAGTCTAAAAATGGCCACTCGCATGCGTTTGTGCCCAAACATATTGCTCTTTTAAATGGAGCAGGACTCTTTTGACGGGCATAGGTGGTATTTTATCATTTCATTTCATTTTGTCTATTTGAGAGCTATAATTACTTACAGAGGCATGGAAGCCTCCGTTTAAAATTACATGTCTCTTGTACTGTAGAGCGTAGTGTTTCCCCAACGTATATTTTTACCCGCTCTATTTTAATCCTCTGTTATTATTTTTCATTTTGAATTCTTTTCTTTAATCATTATGTTTTGCTCAGTGTTTTCTTCGACAGGCCAAAAGAGACTTAAAGCAAAGTCTTTTATTTTCCTATATTTGACCTGCCATGGATTGGCTCAGTTTCAAGACTAAGGCACAGACACTATTATTGAGAACTGGCATTCAAATATTAGCCTTAATTCACTTCATGTGTGTATATATATATATATATATATATATATAAATGGTTTAAANTGTATGTGGTCTTTCTTTGTTTACAGTTGGATGGCCACGGAAGTCTGCATAAGATCAACCAAACTGCCTGTATTTCTATCGACCAAAATATCACAAGGTTGTCTGTCCGCTAGACCGCTCTTTCTAATTCTAATTCTGTGTCTGATTTCAAGCCAGTCCACCATCCAACCTCATCACGGCACATTGTGCGACCAAAGGAGGGGCTTGTTGAGTTCCCGTAATTGAGAGAGAAAAAAAGTATTAACTGCACACACACAAGTACACATGCATCCCCAAATCACGCATGTACTCATAGCCCTGGCTCCTGCATTCACTGACAATTACACGCCCCGCTGGATGTCCTTATATTAAAAGCTTCCTTTGTTGGGTGCCGCCCACTAAATAGCTTGCATGTGTTAACGTTTTCTTAGGTTTATCAAGCGCAGCTGCTGGGGAAATGGAGGGACGAATGGGAGCCATCATTGCATTAACCTGCCCGTTAACCCTGCCATTCGCTGATGGTGCAGTGACAGAGACGGTTTTGTCTATAGGCCCATTTATTCCGTCACAAACACTAGTATCATGCCTACAGCTTAATATTACTTTAGATTATTAGATGGCAACATATAGATACAGTAAAGTAATGTCACATCTAAATATGATGAGGTGTGTAATTTTTTTTAGGTCTCAATACTGCAAAGGCAACTATAAGTAAGCATTACAGTAAGCAAAATAAATAGAAATGTAAGCTTTTTAGGGCATAGTAATTTTATGTATGTATTTCAATGTGTTTTAAATGTGCTTAATTGACATGAAAATGATGTCACAGTACAAACAAATCATAAAGGTCCTAAAACAGACTTAAAGGGTTAGTTCACCCAAAAATGAAAATTCTGTCATTAATTACTTTCGTTCATCTTCGGAACACAAATTAAGATATTTTTGATGAAATCCGAAAGATATTTGACTCATCCATAGACAGCAATGTAACCACCACTGTCAAGGTCCAGAAAGGTACTAAAGACATCGTTAAAACAGTTGACGTGACTGCAGTGGTTCAACCTTAATGTGATGAAGTGCAAAAACAAAACAAAAATAATGACTTTATTCAACAATCTCTTCTCTTCTGTGTCATTCTCATTCGTCGATTACGTCCAGCGCTTCCAGGTTCTACGTCACAACGCCGACTCATTATTGTCCGGCTCCTGCGTCAGCATCACACGCATGCGTCGTGCTGATCACGTGATCAGTGTTGGCCAATAACAAGCCGGCATTCAAAAGTAAACACGGAAGCCTCCACTGTGCTTACTGCGGCAACTGCGTAAGGAAGAATATAAATTGTTGAATAGTCGTTATTTTTGTTTTGTTTTGGCTCACAAAAAGTATTCTCGTCACTTCATAATATTAAGCCTGAACCACTGTAGTCACGTGGACTATTTTAACGAAGTCTTTAGGACCTTTCTGGACCTTAAAAGTTTTGATTCTATTGCTGTCTATGGACGAGTCATATACATCTCGGATTTCATCAAAAATATCCTAATTTGTGTTCCGAAGATGAACAAAGGTTTTACAGGTGTGGGGGTGAGTAATTAAAGGGTTAGTTCACCCAAAAATGAAAAAATGTCATTTATTACTCACCCTCATGCCGTTCCACACCCGTAAGAGCTTTGTTAATCTTCGGAACACAAATTAAGATATTTTTGTTGAAGTCCGATGGCTCAGTGAGGTCTGCATAGCCAGCAATGACATTTCCTCTCTCAAGATCCATTAATGTACTAAAAACATATTTAAATCAGTTCATGTGAGTACAGTGGTTCGATATTAATATTATAAAGCGACAAGAATATTTTTGGTGCGCCAAAAAAACTAAATAACGACTTATATAGTGATGGCCGATTTCAAAACACTGCTTCAGGAAGCTTCGGAGCGTTATGAATCTTTTGTGTCGAATCATGATTCGGATAACATGTCAAACCACCAAACTGCTGAAATTAAGTGACTTTGATGCTCCGAACCGCTGATTCAACACAAAAGCTTCATGAAGCAGTGTTTTGAAATTGGCAATCACTGAGCCATCGGATTTCAACAAAAATATCTTAATTTGTGTTCTGAAGATGAACGAAGGTCTTACGGGTGTGGAACGACATGAGGGGGAGTAATAAATGACATTATTTTCATTTTTGGGTGAACCCATCCATCCATCCATTTTTTTATTTATTTGTATTTATAGATATTCAATTATTGTTTATTGTATTTATAGTCACTAGGTCTAGAGTTTGGGATTGTGCATGTTTTTGTGAGGCCATCAATCATGATGTCATTTCCATGTAGGTAAAAAGTGAGCAAAGACAGCAGGTTGTGTACTTCTAGGGCAGCACCATCTGAACATTTGCCAAATGAATGCGAATGCCAGTAAAAACCCTCTCCAGGTATTATAAACTTCCTTTTTGTAATGCTAGTCATTCTGAACTTTATTGTTAGCACAGCACTGAAAAATGCACCAATTAAAACACAAGGGGGAGCCACTGGTCAATTCCACTCACCAATAACAGTCTCTAATGTGAAGCTATAAAGTTTGAAAAGCAGCTTGTCCATCCTTACGGGTGGAGTGTGACGGCTGTAATTCCTATTAGAGATGTCAGTGATGTACGATTAAATGCCTTTAAAAAATCAGTGGGAAGAGGCAGAAAAACACGCTTCTATAGCCAAAGTGCCCTTCAGTAGTGAGAGGACCCTGCCGGCTTGTAGAGCACAATGTCTAATTAGAGAGTCCTGCGTTTGCAAGCTTCACTCAGGATGTTGTTCTGAATACTCAATGAAGAATGTTGCCACGTATTTAACTTTTTCCTTTCCTGTTTTGTCTTCTCTTGTTACGAGTTCTGTTTTTCTCTCAGGACTGTATATTGTAGTGAGATTTTCTGGTTGAGTAGTGCTCAAAATCGGTGCAAATCTATGTAGCAGGCTTCCACTAATGTTTCCACCTTCAGGACCTTGTCGGATATTGATTGAAAATAAGATATGTTGTAATAAATAATATCATAAATAATTGAAAAGCTCAGGAGCAGCAGCTCAATATCGTTTGCATAGCTGGTGCAGAATACTAGATTAAGGTTCAGTGTTTTTCACAAGAGTCGATGCATATTGGTTTTCAGGTATCAGTTACATTTCCTCTAACGTAAAGAACTGAAACAGTTTGGATAACTGTGAAGTGAAATGTCCTTACGTTTCTAGAGGTGAATGGATTTCCCAGTTGCATTCTTAGAGTGTTAATGCTTTCCGAAATATAAAAAAGTGGCAGGAGTGAGTCAAGAATGTAGCCTCCATATGGAAAGAAAGGAAATACATTAAAAGGGGGAAATGGAGGTTAAACAGCAATACGTTGAAGGAACTGCTCTTAATTATAATTGTTTTCAGGTGTTAACAGTAAAGCAATTAGCAAAGGGTTAAACTGTGCTGATTTTCACTGTTTCGGACGCTTTGCACTTGTGGCCTGTACATTTTTTGGTGTTATGAATCGAGCACATGGCTGTAATTTGATCGGGTAGACCTCCTTTTTCCCAGGCCTCTAGTCTGCACAGCTCCTAGAGGGACTTATTAAGATCCATATTTCTCTAGCAGACTATTTCAGAGATTTACACAAGCAAGAACACCTGGTATCCGTGTTGCCAAGGTGGTCGTTAAGGTTCATGTTTGGATGTTGGTTTTTGAAACAGACTGCAGACAATACCTACTAACACATATAGCTCCATCTGAGAAAGAAGAAAAGAGAAAAATATCTGCAGTAAAAGGTACAAATATTCTTGAGGGGAAAAGTTAGGTGTAAGCGCTTCAAATGCCCAAATAGGTTTTTATTTCATGCATTTGTCTGTATTGTGAAGAGCTAATATTTCCATAACCCTTCCAAGGTCACATTTTACGTTTTTTTTTTTTTTTTATGCTATAAATATGAGCTAGTTTTGTTAAAGAGCAAAAGCAATTAAAATAAAATTAAACTGTTTACAGTCCCACATTTCCTTCCTTACCCTTGCTAAATAAATCAAGTAGAGTAAATCATTTATACAAATTTAATTCAATGTTTCAGTCGGAATGTATATACACAAACACAGAGAATAAATAAATAAAATAAAAAATACAAAATAATCAACCAAACAAAACTCATACATGCAAATAAAGAAAACAATATCTTGTAAACATTTTGTTAGCATGTGCATCTTATCTATGAATCACAGAATAGGTCTAATACAGATGACTAAATGATTTATTATTAAGAAATATTTGTTTTGTTTTTTTTTCGTATTTAATTAATCCCTCAATGAATCCTCTGCCCTGAACTGAAATGTCTCTGAATTTGTTTTCAGACTCTCCTTTCCGAGGCCTTGCTGTCGTGCACACTGTAGGCAGATGTCTAATAGGAGAAACATCTGTCAAACCTGTAATATGAGCTCACAAGTAACAGTTGGCGCTCAGAGCCCGGAAAGATACAATTTCCGTAAAAAAACAAAAACAAAACCTCAGTATAAGACATCTAGTAGTGATGCAACATAACATTTTAATGAGTGGTTACAACAGTCATTTGGTTAATGTTGTAGGCCATCTGTGGCACATTATGAAGTATTTCAGACTTCACATACTCAGATACAAATGTATAGTATAATGCAATGTAAGTCGCTTTGGATAAAAGCGTCTGCCAAATGCATAAATGTAAATGTAAATGTATTTCATAATTTGATGTTGTGCAAAAAAAGATCAGCTCGAAGTAACTTGATTTTTGGTATAAAAAATAGGACTATTAAAGGTAATAACACAACTCAACAAGCCATGTGATTTGAGGGATCATCCAAGTCTCTGTGCTCCTGCGCAAGTTATGTGGCAACATTCAATACACAGTGTCAGAAGTTTGTTATGAAGTAGCACTAGTAGCCTTAGCACACACACGTTTGTTTTTGTGAATTGTGGGGACATTCCATAGCCATAATGGTTTTTATACTTCACAAACTGTATTTTCTATCACCCTACACCAACCCTACCCCTAAACCTACCCATCACAGAAAACTGCGCACATTTTTACTTTCTCACAAAAACTCATTCTGTATGATTTATAAGCCTTTTGAAAAATGGGGACATGGGGTAATGTCCTCATAAGTCCTCATAATTGTCGATAAATAAAGTCTTATTTTCTTGCATAATACTGATATATAATCACCTCAAAACTCTTTGCCATGACTTGTTAACCAATACATTTTTATGTTTGTTTCATATTAACAGCTACATACACTTAACAAAATTATAAACGCAACACTTTTGTGGGTCCGAAAACCAGTCAGTATCTGGTGTGACCACCATTTGCCTCACGCAGTGCAACACATCTCCTTCGCATAGAGTTGATCAGGTTGTTAATTGTGGCCTGTGGAATGTTGGTCCACTCCTCTTCAATGGCTGTGCGAAGTAGATGGATATTGGCAGGAACTGGAACACGCTGTCGTATACGCCGATTCAGAGCATCCCAAACATGCTCAATGACATGTCCGGTGAGTATGCTGGCCATGCAAGAGCTGGGATGTTTTCAGCTTCCAGGAATTGTGTACAGATCCTTGCAACATGGGGCTGTGCATTATCATGCTGCAACGTGAGGTGATGGTCGTGGATGAATGGCACAACAATGGGCCTCAGGATCTCGTCACGGTATTTCTGTGCATTCAAAATGCCATCAATAAAATGCACCTGTGTTCGTTGTCCATAACATAAGTCTGCCATCTGCCCTGTACAGTGAAAACCCTGATTCTTCCGTGAAGAGAACACCTCTCCAAAGTGACAGACGCCATCGAAAGTGAGCATTTGCTCACTCAGGTCGGTTACGACAACGAACTGCAGTCAGGTCGAGACCCCGATGAAGACGACGAGCATGCAGATGAGCTTCCCTGAGACAGTTTTCAGAAATTCTCTGGTTATGCAAACCGATTGTTGCAGCAGCTGTCCGGGTGGCTGGTCTCAGACGATCTTGGAGGTGAAGATGCTGGATGTGGAGGTCCTGGGCTGGTGTGGTTACACGTGGTCTGCGGTTCTGAGGCCGGTTGGATGTACTGCCAAATTCTCTGAAACGCCTTTTGGAGACAGCGTATGGTAGAGAAATGAACATTCAATTCACAGGCAACAGCTCTGGTGGACATTCCTGCAGTCAGCAGGCCAATTGCACGCTCCCTCAAAAATTGTGACATCTGTGGCATTGTGCTGTGTGATAAAACTGCACATTTTAGAGTGGCTTTTTATTGTGGCCAGCCTAAGGCACACCTGTTCAATAATCATGCTGTCTAATCAGCATGTTGATATTCGACACCTGTGAGGTGGATGGATTATCTCAGCAAAGGAGAAGTGCTCACTAACACAGATTTAGACAGATTTGTGAACAATATTTGAGAGAAATAGGCCTTTTGTGTACATAGAAAAAGTCTTAGATCTTAGATCATAAAAAATGGGGGCAAAAACAAAAGTGTTGCATTCATACTTTTGTTTATAAAGTTTAGACAGTAAACTTGCTCGAAAGCTCATCTGATACAGCATTGCGAAACATGACACTCAATAAAAGAGCTCAAAGTTAAGCTAAAATCTATTTAGCGTAACATCTCACATTTGCTTTGGTTAACTTTTGTTGATTTAGGGTAGGGTTTAGTGTAGGTAGTACATTACTTTCATATGCGATAGAGCATTAAACTTTTAGCACATCTCAATGGACATTTCATTACTGAACTGCTACAATACATACAGCAACCAATGCAATAAAGGCCCAGATATACTGACGGCAAAGTTCTTTTTTTGTTCTTCACTTAGGTGTAAAAAGAAGATCTAAAAATGTACTGTTAGCAAACATCCCAATGCTGCCCACACTACTGAGTGCGGATATATATGTAAATATGTGCTGTGCACTTTCCTCTCAATAACAAAATACTAAAACAAAAATGACAGCGGTGAGAAAACAGTAGTTAAGAAAATATCTGGTCATAGTGATGTGGATGCTTGGACAAGCTCTGAAATTTGGCACTCCAATCAAGTCACGTCATGTTTATATGGAAGCTTTTTTCCGCCATGGAATAAAAAAATAAAATAAAAATAAAGATAATTGCGACTTTTTATCTCACGATTCTGACTTTTATTCTCTTAATTGCAAGTTTATATCTCACAATTCTGACTTAATAACTCGCATGCGACTATATCACACAATTCTGACTTTATAACACATAATTGCAAGTTTATCTCACAATTCTAACTTAATAACGCGCAATTGCGAGTTTATATCTCCCAACTCTGACATTATAACGCACAATTGCGGGTTTATATCATGTAATTCTGAAAAAAAAGTCCGAATNGAGCTCAAAATTAAGCTAAAATCTCACATCTCACATTTGCTTTGGTTAACTTTTGTTGATTTAGGGTAGGGTTTAGTGTAGGTAGTACATTATTTTCATATGCGATAGAGCATTAAACTTTTAGCACATCTCAATGGACATTTCATTACTGAACTGCTACAATACATACAGCAACCAATGCAATAAAGGCCTAGATATACTGATGGCAAAGTTCTTTTTTTGTTCTTCACTTAGGTGTAAAAAGAAGATCTAAAAATGTACTGTTAGCGAACATCCTAATGCTGCCCACACTGCTGAGTGCGGATATATATGTAAATATGTGCTGTGCACTTTCCTCTCAATAACAAAATACTAAAACAAAAATGACAGCGGTGAGAAAACAGTAGTTAAGAAAATATCTGATCATAGTGATGTGGATGCTTGGACAAGCTCTGAAATTTGGCACTCCAATCAAGTCACGTCATGTTTATACACTCTAAAAAATGCTGTGTTAAAAACAACCCAAGTTGGGTTGAAAATGGACAAACCCAGCGATTGGGTTGTTTTGACCCAGCAGTTGGGTTAAATGTTTGCCCAACCTTCTGGGTAGTTTTATTTAACCCAAATATTGTTTAAAAATTACTGTATTTCTTGCTTAAAATGAACCCAAAATATGTTGGAAATGAACATTTATTAATATGTTTAATAAACAAACATTTTTTAATACGTTTTTTGAATAATATTTAAAAAATAAACATTTATTAAATTGCTTATTAATAAATGTTCTTCTTTTAATTATTATTGTTGTCTCTTGTAACTATGTGTCTGATTTTTAATTTCCAACATATTTTGGGTTCATTTTAAGCCAGCCGTACAGTAATTTGCAAACAATATTTGGGTTAAATAAAACTACCCAGCACGTTGGGCAAACATTTAACCCAACTGCTGGGTCAAAACAACCCAATCGCTGGGTTTGTCCATTTTCAACCCAACTTGGGTTGTTTTTAACCCAGCATCTTTTAGAGTGTATGGAAGCTTTTTTCCGCCATGGAATAAAAAAATAAAATAAAAATAAAGATAATTGCGACTTTTTATCTCACGATTCTGACTTTTATTCTCTTAATTGCAAGTTTATATCTCACAATTCTGACTTAATAACTCGCATGCGACTATATCACACAATTCTGACTTTATAACACATAATTGCAAGTTTATCTCACAATTCTAACTTAATAACGCGCAATTGCGAGTTTATATCTCCCAACTCTGACATTATAACGCACAATTGCGGGTTTATATCATGTAATTCTGAAAAAAAAGTCCGAATTGCGAGATATATACTTGCAGTTACCTTTTTCTATTTTTTATTCAGTGGGGGAAACAAACTTCCATATGTTTATTTACAGTATATAGATTGTTTACAATAGATTGCTTAAAAGCAAGCATCTTTACAGTATTAAACATGAAAAAAAAAAGAAAATAAAAAAAACATTGTCAGTATCTCTTTCAATTAGAATTTAATTTCTACTATAAAGTGGCTCTCCAGTGTATTCATGTTTTTAATCGCAGACGCCTGACCTTGACGGACTGAACAGAAGAAGTGAACTAAAGAAGGCGGAGCCTTAGAGCCACACCTACCTATTACATAATCGCCAATGGGAGTTCAAAGGTGTTTACTAGCCAAACTTTTCCAGAAAGTTTACTTTGGCAAGCTGTTTCAAACTACCAAAACAAACACAAAATGACTTGGTTTTGGCCTGATTTTGTTCAAAATGGCGTCACACCAGTTTGTTCTTTGATATTGGTTGAATTATATCATGGCCTTAAAACATTCCCAGCTTCACATTCATCTGTTTCAGATAAAAATTAACATGCTTTTTGTGTCACACACTGGACAATTCACTTTGAAAGTGTCACGAAATGTGCAAGAGGCAACATAATATTTTGCAGGAATGGTGCCACAGGCATGTTTTTGCAATGAGCCTTTAAAGTATTAATTTTAGTTTATTGCCACATTCACAGGTGTAAATTTGAACTTGCGAATCAAGTGAAAATAAGTCTTTAGTACATTAGCTCTTAGTAGTGACGTATGGCACAGGGCCAGCCCAACTTTGTTTAACACTCTGGCACTTTAAATCACCTATATACATATTATATTAACAGCAGCTGGTAACAGTTTAGTCTACAAATTTAAAACATACACTGAAAATAAAATACTGCACTAAGGGCAGACCATAGAGCCAAACAATTCATTTTTTAAATATTATTTTGTTTTGAGAACACCATAATTTATGTAGGCAGTGAAACAATCAGGTAGAGATCTGTACTGATAAATAAAATCTGTGTCCAAACCGCAATTCACAGAAGCCAGCGACAGGTGATTTTCACATTGTTTATGGAATACCTGTGGAATTTCCTCATTCCATAAATAAGCTGTTTGTTTGACTACATAATGGTTTTCCGGATGGTACGTCACACCACACCACGCCGCTCATATTACTGAAGTCTTTTGTTAGCCCTAGTTTGGCTTGGAATTGATACATGCCCCTAAAGACAGTCCTGCATTTGTAGTATCAGATTCTAGTGGAATGGATGGCATAGACAAGACTAGGGTCTGCTCTTGTGCTGTAATTGGTGTGTAAATATTCATAGGGTTGTACGTTTTCCTCTTTTAGGGGGAGGTTAACCACCACACACTCCATTTCAGGACTCTTCTGGGGCCCGGCAGTATTAATGTGTCTTCTGCCTTTGGATATGAACATGTGCACGCACACACACGTGCTTTCTGCTCAGGGGGCACTTTAACATAATTCATAAATATGGATAACTTTCTGTCAGTATTTTTTAGTCTGCCACTTGCCCCCCCTCAAGGTTTTTGCGGTATGTTTCCAGCTCATTACCTAATGATTTTATTGCTTTGGAGTCTGATTCATGTTTATGGATGTAAATTGATATCATCCAGTTTCAGGTTTGTGAATGTGCATGCTTTTGTGTGCAGATTTATATTAATCATGAGCATTCTTCTGCATTAATAGATTTTTTTTTTATTCATAGGCAAGAAAACCATGCCATAAATGTATCCACAGCTTTTATTTTATTTTACAATTTATACAATGTAAGTAAAAAGTAATAAAATATATGACAAAATATCTTAAATAATTGTTAGAGTGTATTTAATTTTGTAATATAATAAGGGTCTTTTAAATATGTGGCCTTTCTATATGGCTGCAGAATTAAATCTAGAAACCAGTTACACAGTTGCATTATTTATTCAAATTAAGTGTGAATAAATGCTATTGTGGATAAAGGGCTTTTTGGCTTTTTCTCTTATTTGAATTTGCATATTGTAATAAGAGACCATGAATTTTAGACAAATTGAAATCCAGAAGAACAGAAAATGTTCTGTTTCTGCAAGCAGAATGTAACTGGGGTTTCCTGTCATCAATTTTTTTTTTTTTTTATGTCCAAAGGTCTTGATTGTTGAATTTCATACTACATTTTAGGCAGTGCTGAAAATTACATTTCATTCGGTTTCATTTTTTGAGAGCTGGTAAAAATGTTAACCATTCATATTTGGAAGACTGATGGAACATGAAAATCCAATAATTTCAATATGGCTATTAGCATGTTTTTGGTTGATAAAGCTTTGCTAGATGGTTGTTAGGGTGTTCTGGAGGATACAGGCAGTTGCTTACTGGTTTGAATTAAAAGAGACTTGTACTTTCATAGCTACAAAACTCAAAGCCAGTGGTTTCTTGCATCATTAAAGGGATAGTTCACTCAAAAAGGAAAATTCTGTCATCATTTACTCACCCTCAAGTAGTTTCAAACCTGTGTGAATTTCTTTGTTCTGCTGTACACAAAGGAAGATATTTGTCAGTAACCAAGCAGATCTCACCCCCCTTTGACTACCATAGTATTTATTTTTTCCTACTATGGTAGTCAATGGGGGGTGGGATCTGTTTGGTTACTGACTGAAGTTCGACTATTATGCTATTTTAAAGGCTCCTAATTTTGTATTGAAGGTCTTCTACAATAGGTTTGCAGCATCACCTCTTTTATTACAGTGTGGTTTGAAAATGGACGCGGTCTCCCTCTCTTACGCTGCTCTGATTGGTCAGACGGCTCGGTCTGTTGTGATTGGTCTACTGCTTACAGTGCGTGTCAGAAACGAAACACCCATTACCATATCTGAATTTCAGCTTCAGATTTTCCTCAGCACTTGATACACAGTGATACGAATAGTAATGATTGTGTTGGTTTCGCTGTATCAATTCGAGCCCGAGTCCTCATCCTTTTTGAAATGCATGTAAACAAAAAACAAAACACAACAGCGTCTTCTCGACATGTCGACAATAATAATAATAATAATATTTTGTTACATTTATATAGCGCTTTTCTGGGCACTCAAAGCACTTTACATATAGTAGGGGGAATCTCCTCAACCACCACCAATGTGCAGCATCCACCTGGATGATGCGACGGCAGCCATATTGCGCCAGAACGCCCACCACACACCAGCTTATTGGTGGAGAGGAGACAGTGATGAAGCCAATCAGTGTATGGGGATGATTAGGAGGCCATGATGGACAGAGGCCAATGGCATTATGAAAATATGTTACAAACCTATGTAGGTTCATGCAAGACTGGAATTACTGACGACTCATTTCAGGCAGTTCAGAATCGTTTCTTTCTTTTGGGAGACAATAACTCCATTTATCATGCACTTTGATCTTTGAAACTTTGCAGACCTTTTATATCCACAAACATCTACATTACACACTGCATGAAAGGTAATACTATCTGAAAAAACTTTAATAGGGGCACTTTAATTTTATCATAACTGAATATTTGTCTTCCAGCCTCTGTCCAGGTTCAAGATAGCAGAACTCCTGTTGTGCAGAATCTCCCCAGAGATGTTCTGCTTTACCCCAACACCATCATGCCCTATAAATGCAGCAGGAATTAATGTTGCTTACTCAGATTTCTCTTGCATGGGCATTTTCCTAATGCTGTTAACACCTCTCATGACCTTCTGCTCATCATACATTTAATCCATACATCTGCATATATAGTTGTCAGCTATATATATATGTATACATACAGTTTTAAACCAGCTACACAGTTACCAACTTAAGCTGTAGGTTCAGAGTCCATCCCAACATAAATGTGATTTTTTTTCTCAACTAATAAGAAAATTGTTAGATTAGAATAAAGTAAATTACCGTGAAAAAAATAGAAAATAAAAATTAACGGGGTTCAAGTGTTTTAAGACCTTTAAGCACATGAGTAAAAAATATTTTTTGATTTATTTAGCAAGCCTGTAACCATCTCGATCATTGATGAAAAAGACCATTTACAGCCAATACAGGCAAATTACCATGGGAAATAAATGGTTTGTAAAGCTTTTTAACAGTTATTAAGGTTGAGCCAAAAACATAGGACTAGTTCACCAAAGTTGGTTTTTGAAATATTCTCCAATATTTAATGAACGATTCGATGGACAGAGGCGAAGAATGAGGAGTTCTAAAATGTGGTGAGAATTTCGTGGGCGTGTGCGAAAAATCGCACAATACACAATCGTTTGTGCAAGTGAAAAAGGTGATGACTCGGTGGCCGTTTTCTTTCGAATTTATTACAGGCCTCTAGGTCCATGAGTCAAACAGGCCCAGCAAGTTTCATTCCGATCAGCTTCCCAAAATTTATGGGCCGATGGTGGACATGTTTTTTTGTGATATGTCAATGTCCTCATAGACAATCATGGCACCTCAGACAAAGACACTGCATGCCAATTTTCAAGTCGATTGAACTAACGATGAAGTTGTCATAGCTATTTTATTTATTTTTTTCTTATTATTTTTTTTGCTGTTATAGCGCCAGCCCTCACAGTTTCAAGTCTCTACAGCTTACGGTTCTCACTTTTAGGGGAGAATGCTGATCCTTGGAAAATGTAACAATTATAATAAGATTTCAGCGCTACACGCTTGAACCCCTAATAACACAATCACACAAAATATGTGTTCTGTTTAAGGTTTCCATCTTTTTAAACCGGTATCATGTGGCTTGGCTCCATTTTGAAAACTTATAGCAAAGTAGAGCATTCTGGGAAATGGTCTTTCACCATGATCCATTAAATTTAATTGAAATGGAGGTATAAATTAGATAATTTTATTCCATTTTAATTTGAATTCAATGCAGATTATAATTCTGCTTCTTCAGCTACACTGTAAACATAAGGTTGATATAAATTCAACATAATGCATTAACAATGTCTCAGGTATTATGGGATGGCATATTGGTGCCTGGAGATTTTATAACTTATGACTGTGTATTTCATTAAGCGATGAATTGTTAATATACCAACTAATAAAATCTTCTTCTTCTTCTTCTTCTTCTTTTTTTTTATATTTATCTTAAAATGTACTGATAACCACCACACAGGTGAAAAATAAAAGGAAATCATATGAGGGATCAGAGTTAGCTATTATAAAAAAGATTTTTATAAATAAAAATAAACAAAACTATTTAAATAAAATATAATCACATGTGATGTCTCACAGTTTTTTCACTGTAAACAATTTGGTAATTCATAGATTTTTTCTATCAAAAACGATAAAATTGAATGAATTCTACAGTAAAACTACATATAATGTGATGTTAAACCAGAGTTTGTTGTATATGGTAGGCTAACTGTAATCAGTAGGCTAAAGTTAATCAATTAACAAATTTAACTGCAACACTTAACCATTATTTTTATTATTATTATTAAATTGCATTTAGTTTTTTAAATGTGCCTCAATTCAATTCTGAAGGGTGCACAATCCTGTAGTGGAGACAGTTGGTTTGTCGTAAACACCTTGTGTCTTGCTTAAGCGGTTCTTTCACCCCGAATCACTGCAGCATTAGATCCACAACTACAGCATCAGGAGAATTACGCCTTTACAGTTGACTCAATAAATCAGTGAACAAGCCCAGGTGTCCGTCCGTCATAACATATCATCTCTCCTCATTCTACCCTACCTTCTCTATTTCCCTCACTCTATTCCCTGTCTCTTCAGGCCTCATCATGGTGGAAGAGGCAATCGTTTTTACAAACACCTCTGCTATTTGAGGCCGAGCGGCTCTCGCCCCCTCCTCCTCTCGGTGCATGTCATCGACAAGACTGACAGCTAATGATGAAATACGAGCAAGTGATTTCTCGCCACCCGTCAGTATGTGAGAGTCCTAAGACCCCGTTGTGGGGCGCTGGAACAGATGTGCGGGAAGATTTGTTACAGCTCGTAACTTGTCCACTGCCTCAGGCCGCGAGCTCTGCGAGTCAGCATTCCCTCCCACAACCCCCTGCGAGCGAGCAGTTTTTCTTTATAGAGTGCTGAACGTGTGGGCTGACACTGTACTGACTGGCAGCGGCATACGGGACCAACTCCACCTCTGGGATTACATGCGGAGAACGAGAGACAAGCACGTTGAGTGTAACACAAATCCATTTAATAAAACAACAAGGCTACCACATGCTCCGAGAACATATGAGGTACATGATTGCCATCATTATTACATAATGCCAGTTAAAAGAGCACTGAGACAAAACAAATTGTAGAATTATATATATGACTATGTTAAAGGGGACCTATAATGCCCCTTTTACATGATTTAATATTAATACAAGATTTAATATCAATACAATAATATTATTATAGCTTGTCAAATTTGCCCCTATTTGGGTGTGAGCAAAAACACACCGTTTTTGTGTGTGTCCCTTTAAATGCAAATGAGCTGCTGCTCCCGGCCTCCTTTCCAGAAGAGGGTGGGGTTTTAACAGCTCGCGCTTCGGTTGCTGAACAACAACAAAGCTGGAGAATCTCACGCAGCCAAAATGAGGATTGTCAGTAACGGTGTTCAGCCTTACCAGCCGTTTGTTGTAGTCCTTAAAAAGCAATTTCTGTAAAAGAAAATATCTACCTTTGCATTGAACTTTAAGCGTCGTAACTTTGCAGATGTTGTTTATGCTCAAACAGCAACATTACACACTAACTAAAGTTAAAAAAGTGAAATCATTGTTACATTTTTGAAACATCCTGCCCTTCACAATTTTTTTTGTTTTAGTTTTTTATTTGTTACTAAGGCCACGATATACTTCAAGCGAAATTGAAGAACTGGTGTGATGTCATTTCTAACAAAATCAGGCCAAAACGAAGTTTATTTGGAGTTCTATTTGGGAGTTCGAAAGGCAACAAGGCACCGAATCCAATGTAAAGCCCTGGGTATACTTTGTTTTTTTTTTGTTTTTTTTTTAATGAGTACGCTAGTGTACGCACACAGTCGAATGCACAGCTTTGCAAAGTATACTTCATTTGTGCACAGGTGTTCGAGGCATGTGCAGTTTTGAGCAATCTCTCGCCACAAGTTACAACCCATGTAAACATCTTTGTATTCTTTCATTCTAGAGTTGTACAAATGACGGTTCTTTCTTACCTCTTCGCACAATCTCTCGTCTATATAGGCCTCCATTGTCGCTGTAGCTTGCATGCGTTCCAGTCTGTTCTGTTTATGCAGTTTTTCTTTGACTACCTTGTGAATTGACAACCCCAGGGCACAGTTGCCACCTTGTGGATATACTAATTACTGCAAAAAAAAAAAAACAGTAAAGTATACTTCACTTCCTGTCTCCTGAAATACTGTAACTTCATCTGATCAGTTGATAGCCCACAATCCTGCACATTCCATTCTGTGACAGTTAAGCTAAAAACAGTTGGTGGTCAGTTTGTGTGTAAATGTACATTTTTGACCAACGTTTTCCAATTTGTATGTAATTTCTAGCTATTGTAGTAATAAGCCTAAATATTCACTTAGTTATCACCAAAGCTCTCTCCATTTTGCTGTAGATCATTAAACCATCACGCTGCCTCAGAAGTCTGTCCGAAATCAGTTTTGTGAGGTAGGCACAAACTCTGCCTGATGAGTGAGGCAACAAATCAGCTGCCTAAGTTTTCGGACGCAACCTTGGTCTGGCCGTGCTGACGTAAGTCTGCCCTGGCTTCACCCTTGAAACTGAGTCTTCAATAGTTACACATAAACAACACACACACACACACACACACANTGTAAAAGAAAATATCTACCTTTGCATTGAACTTTAAGCGTCGTAACTTTGCAGATGTTGTTTATGCTCAAACAGCAACATTACACACTAACTAAAGTTAAAAAAGTGAAATCATTGTTACATTTTTGAAACATCCTGCCCTTCACAATTTTTTTTGTTTTAGTTTTTTATTTGTTACTAAGGCCACGATATACTTCAAGCGAAATTGAAGAACTGGTGTGATGTAATTTCTAACAAAATCAGGCCAAAATGAAGTTTATTTGGAGTTCTATTTGGGAGTTCGAAAGGCAACAAGGCACCGAATCCAATGTAAAGCCCTGGGTATACTTTGTTTTTTTTTTGTTTTTTTTTTAATGAGTACGCTAGTGTACGCACACAGTCGAATGCACAGCTTTGCAAAGTATACTTCATTTGTGCACAGGTGTTCGAGGCATGTGCAGTTTTGAGCAATCTCTCGCCACAAGTTACAACCCATGTAAACATCTTTGTATTCTTTCATTCTAGAGTTGTACAAATGACGGTTCTTTCTAACCTCTTCGCACAATCTCTCGTCTATATAGGCCTCCATTGTCGCTGTAGCTTGCATGCGTTCTGGTCTGTTCTGTTTATGCAGTTTTTCTTTGACTACCTTGTGAATTGATAACCCCAGGGCACAGTTGCCACCTTGTGGATATACTAATTACTGCAAAAAAAAAAAACAGTAAAGTATACTTCACTTCCTGTCTCCTGAAATACTGTAACTTCATCTGATCAGTTGATAGCCCACAATCCTGCACATTCCATTCTGTGACAGTTAAGCTAAAAACACTTGGTGGTCAGTTTGTGTGTAAAATGTACATTTTTGACCAACGTTTTCCAATTTGTATGTAATTTCTAGCTATTGTAGTAATAAGCCTAAATATTCACTTAGTTATCACCAAAGCTCTCTCCATTTTGCTGTAGATCATTAAACCATCACGCTGCCTCAGAAGTCTGTCCGAAATCAGTTTTGTGAGGTAGGCACAAACTCTGCCTGATGAGTGAGGCAACAAATCAGCTGCCTAAGTTTTCGGACGCAACCTTGGTCTGGCCGTGCTGACGTAAGTCTGCCCTGGCTTCACCCTTGAAACTGAGTCTTCAATAGTTACACATAAACAACACACACACACACACACACACACACACACACACACACACATATACATATATATATATATATATAGGGGTGTAACGGTACATGTATTCGTCCCGAACCATCACGGTTTATCCACACTCCACACTCCAATCCAGAAGGGGATGTGTACAGTAATGCTTTTTAGCCTAACCACTTTTAACCAATAAGATTGATAAAATCCATTGCTAAGGGATTAGTATCACAGCAGACATGAATGTTAAAATCACCAACAATTAAAAGACTGTCAAACTGAGTAACAATACCACCTAAAAAATGTCGTTAGTCTTATTTAGTTTTGGTGGGCGATAATCAGTATTATTCATTAATAATCACAATAAGTTCTGTGTTTTGTTACTTTCGATCAGAAACAAAGTGTCATCTTTCAAATTATGTCCATTTTATCAGAAATTCAAACAATAAATGTTGTTTTGACGCTTTTTGATGTGGCGTGACAGATCGCTGTATAGGCGCCTCAGCTCAAACGGCAGCGCAGACCACGAGTGAACACGATCATCCCTTTCTCTTCACTACTACAGAATGAACATGAATGAGCATCTAAAAGGTATGTTCGAAAGATACAGTACAACTTACTGAAACGTATCATATCGCGTGTAATCGCTCACTCAGTGTTTCAACTCTGGAAAGATGTCAATAAAACCGTTAGTAAACAATATGTCACGTAGTATTACATTTACCTCAGAAAAGCCATTCATTGTCAACAGCTTGTTAGTTTGCTAGAGAAATGAACTGTTTCGCTAAATATAGGCACTATATTTGTAACGATGGGAGACTCAGGCAGGGGATCCAAATGCAGCTTTTTATTAAAGGTAAGCGTGGTCGTACAAGCAGGGTCAAACAGGAGCAAACAGGTACAGCAGAGGGTAGACAGAATCGTAATCCAGGTAAAGGCAGAGGTCAGGACTGGCAGATATCACTCACAGGTCTGTATACAAAGCAAGGGTCAGGACAGGCAGCAACGGGTCAATAAACAGGAAACAGGGAACAGGCAGGAACGGTAACAACAAACAGGCAGAAAATAAACACAGGGGAACGCTCAGAATTGTAACAGGTGTTAGCAAGACTTCGCGGTGAGGTGGTGTGTGTGAAAGTCCTTTATAGTCCTGGTAATGAGCTGCAGCTGGGTGTGGTGATT
The DNA here is from genome assembly GCA_003731715.1 of Anabarilius grahami. NCBI lineage: Eukaryota > Metazoa > Chordata > Actinopteri > Cypriniformes > Xenocyprididae > Anabarilius > Anabarilius grahami. The sequence goes on from RJVU01068486.1 coordinate 2,506,599, forward strand.
AGTGATTAGTGTGAACATGTGACTGGCAGGGAGGATTGTGGGAAATGAAGTCCGGGAACTGACAGGAACAGACGGTGATCATGACAATATTAGCCTATATATATTAAAAATATTTTACCTAACCTGTTAATGTAAGGCCTAAATAAATCCATCATAAAAAAACAAGTTATGACAGCCACCTAAATGATTATATTTCAACAACGAATTGGAGAAACAAGAAGTTAATGCAAAAACTGTACGTACCGTCATTTACCAAACCGTCATATATATATAATTGTGTAACAGTGTGGTCTGTAGCAAGCACAAAGACAAACACTCTTTATTCATAAACCAATACAAGATTGCAGGAGTAACACCAGATAAACATAAACCACATGAGTTAACAAGAACTGACAAAGGGGTAACAAGGAAACTAAAAGAGACATGCAAATCAGAGGTAACCACAGTAACTAAACAGAGCGGAAAAACGGGAACAAACGGAAACAAAACAGAATTTCAAAATCCACATGACAAATTGCTTACTATATAGTGCATAAAACAAATTGGATATAATGTTATTTCTTTCACTTGATAAACAGTTAATAAATAATACAAATAAAAGAATAAATGAACATCATTATATTGTTCTTTTAATACCTGAAATATTTGGACATTTAAGATGTCGATGTATAAACTACAGTATCAGGTATCTGTATGCTATGCTTGTATAAGCTAACTATAACAGACATTAATGGCCATTAAAAGTTCTTTAAGTTAATACACTGTAAAAAAAGATTTGTTGATTTAACTTAAAAAAGTAAGTTGCCTGGTTGCCTTGAAAATTTTGAGTTAATACAATGAAGGTGATTGGTTTAATCAACAGAAAATAGTATGTTATCTGAACCACATTCATTTTTGAAGTTGATTTGACAAAAGAAAAAATGTTGTGATAGCAAATCATGAGCATATTTTTTTTACAGTGTAGGATCAATCTAACGAAGACTCGATTTTTCACAACACCGGTTGATTACTTATAAAATTGTTTTATCCCATGTGTCAAAAATTAGTGAAGTGCAATAATAATATTTCCTGAATATTTCACATTAAGACTGCATTGTATTCCTCTGTGAGGGGCAAATAAGGGTTTCCATATGTAGTAGTATGCTAGACACGTGCACTTCTGTCAATTTGTTATTCTGAAATACGGGCAGACGTCAATACCAGCTATGCGGCCACGGCTGAATCAAGAGTGTGTCTGTGCTGTACACAGAACCAAGCAAATGAATTGGTTTTGGTGGAGGCAGCTCTCAAGTTGGATTTCTCTTCCATGCTTCACTTCTGCGGTGTGTGTTAATATTCTGTGTTGAGTCTGCATGAGGGGAAAGGCCAACTGTGCACAATTCAGCACTGAATTTCGAACATTATTGTGACTGAGACTGAACTACTAGGTAAACACTACAATGAGATGACTGTAATTTTGTGCGCCACATCTTCCGAGTACCACAGAGCTGATTTTAATATTTTTTATTTTTAAATACACATTTATGTATTTGACATGCTACCTAACCTAACAAACCACTAATTTATCTTTAATGCACAGGTCAGCTATATAAGATACGCCAAACATTTTCCCAAGAATTTAAGATGATATTTTCCCTCCCCTTGCTCTTTTTCGGCCATCAATTACAATCCAAGAAACCACTTAACATACCCATTTGAGGTTGAAATTTATGTTTTTTCCCTCTGCGTACACTAAAGATTCTTTCAAAGATGGAGTGAACTTTAAAAATGTTAAAACCAGATCTCATCTTCCAATGACAAATTTTCCCCTGCTCTTAACCTAATATGAGACAGATTGAAGTTATGGAGAGGAAATCTTGAGCCAAAATTACTAGTGTTTTGTTATGATACAGAGGGGTCGAACACAGATGTAAACAGGTAAACAGTCTTTATTGAAACCAGTGAGCGGATAATGCAAGCAGGATGAGTCAGAAGAGTAAAAGGTGAAGGCTGGTGATAGTTACTGTCCTTTGGTGTTTGCAGATGAGAGAGTCGTGGAAACGGGATGGAGCTGGAGATCTTTGGAGAAGATGGAGCACTCACACACAGACGAGGAACACACGGGGAGATCGGGAGTCACAGGAGACAGGTTGGTAGCGAGAGAGGAGTCCTTGAGGTAAGTATACATGTGAATATAGCTTAACGAGACCGGACATGGAGTGCTGTGTCTGAGTGCTCTTTATAGTGGTGCTGATGAGTGAGTTAATGAGGTGCAGGTGGCGGTGATCAGAACTCCGGTGATTGAGTGCGCTGGGATTGGTGCATGTTTATTATTTTGAGGAAAGACATTAAATAAATAAATAAATAATACTTTAATATAAAAAAGCTGCTCATTCCTGAGTGGAATGTTCATAACTTACACAATGGCATTGACAAGGACAATGCATTACATTTATTTATTTATATTTTTATAAAGAAAGAAAAAAAAATGCTGAAAATAATTTTTTTTAAAAATGGGAATGCTAATGGATAGCTTTCTACAAGTGCCATATTATATACTGTGGACCCTCTCATTTATAACCCCAAGAAAACTTAATTTCATAATATTTGTAAATAATGCTTTTTAACTTGTTAAAAATTATTGACTCGATGATTAAAATGTCTGTTCAATCTGAAAGGAAAAATGATATTGGAGTTTACTTAATGGTTACACATGCAAATTGACACTTCAAGAGTCATTAAAATAAAACACCGGATGTAAATGATTTAAAGGTTTTTTCAAAAATGTGTGAATCAGATTTTGATGATGAAAAAAAAAGAAAAGAAAAAGATTTGGTTACACTTTACTTCCATGGTCCACTTTAGATATTCTACTAAATATAAGTAACTTTGCAACTATAACTCTGATTAAAGTAGTAAACTGACTGTTAGGTTAAGTGTTTGGGTTAGTAGAATAAGTTGACATGTAGTGGCAAAGTTACTTATAGTTAGTAAAATATCTAAAGTGGACTATCGAAATAAAGTGTTACCAAAGATTTTTTATCATCTTAGACATCCTTATTCGTCCTTTACCAAAACATTGCATGTGCTGTTCAAACACACAGGCTCCCTCACTGGCTTGTATTAGCATATGACTGATAACGAAATTGATTACTGAAGTATTTAATTAGCACACAGAAAAAGAGCGAGAGAGAGAAAGATGATGGCTATATCTATCTATCCCACAAGTACCTGAGGTGATGAAACTTAAAATGCTCCAAGAAGTAAGAAGCTGTGGTAACCATTTGCAAATTCAATATGTCTGGCTTCCGGTGTCATCAGCTTCCAGTTATTTTTAGCTGTACAAAAACAGCTCATTATGCTGTCATATTGGTATTTCTTACAATATTTTTTAATGTATTGTCATTTTTATAAACTGTGCAGTAAACGGTAAACATATTTGCTCTACAAACCATTGTTATTCTCCTAGTTATTTACTTATAGTAAATAAGGTGGAATTATGATAGCTGCCTGAATCATAATCATGCACTGTTTGCTGCTGGCCAGAGGAGAACTGAGCTGGATGATGACACCACTGTTTACTCCAGTGCTGACATACATAAATGAACTAAATTAATAACTATTGATTCTTACAACGGAATGAATCAGTACTGAATTTACTTAAGCTGGACAATAACACCATTTTCTTTAAGAGCTGCTGTGCTGCCAGAATTAATTACCAGTTATCACTGTAACAACATGTTCTCCAACCAATACGCCTATATAGGTCGTTTGTCACTTCCCTGAAATACGACCCATAGGAGCGTTTGCTAAAGTTGCGGCCCTATCAACAACAGGACACTTTCATTTGAATGCATTGTTCCCTTTTATCTGCGCCATATTTCAGGTTTCCTGTAGCTCAATTGGCAGAGCATTGCATTATATAACAATATGCAATCATGTGATCATGCGATCGTGGGTTCGATCCCAGGGAACGCATGTGCTCATAAAGTGTGTATGCACTATAAATCACTAAGTGTAGGTTTAGGGGTGGGGTGGGTGTAATCGTTAATAAAAAAATAAGTTTTGCTAAATGGTAAAAGGACAAATGGTGTAAAAAGTCCACACATTGCATTTAAATGAACACGCATTTTAATTGGTAACGACAGTCATACGACAGACGCAACACGGCACTGTCATTATTTTTACATTGATTTTTGTTTTACATCAAAAAATAACATTTTCAGTTGTGCTTCTTAAAGTGACATTTTTTTATTTCTATTTTAGTTAACGCAAATATTTTTCCACATGGTCGTAATAGTTTTTGTTTATGATAATAAGCCTGATAGTGGTTTCGTCATGTCAGAATAAAAGAGTCTATGTCATTTTAAGATTATATGTGGGGTTTTTTTTCAACAGTTCAGCCTTCATTTGGGCAATGTATGCACATATATGGAGTTTTCTGTAGTTGAAAAGGGAGTTGTATCCTCCAATGGTTTGATTAGTAGAGCAAGAGATATTCCACAGCATGACTCACCTCACAAAACCGCATTTAGCATCAAACAACTGGAAAACTCACTGGATACGGTTTAAAATGGTTATTTTATTACAAGTATACACTTAATTAATGTTCCTACCTTTGGAAAAGAAGCTGAACAATTGCTGAACAAGCTCCATTACCAAATTCTGCATATTGCAAGGTATAAAAATATTTTTTGTTCATTCCTTTTTGTTTGCATAGTTTGAGAACTAGGTCATACATCCTTGTGAAACTGTCAGATAGGCTGTCCCAAAAGCCCATGACTGGTCAAAAGATAGGATTTCCTCAGGGAACACTTTGTGACCCGATTCTTTCACAAGCATATCTTCAACATCGAGATCTGTGTCCTAAAGATGCCCTCAATGAGATCAGCCAATGGTTCCAAGAACAGGCGCCAACACCACATGATACAGATATAAGAGCAGATATTTTTTCAGTGCTCCTCTTTAATGTTAACTAATCCGTTACATAAAATATCAAAACACACAAACTACATCTTTTATGAATGCTATTTTTGTGGATGTTTCATTTAGTTTTTCTGAACTTGCATTTTTTAATCAAAAACTACAGACTTATACAATCACTTTGACCACTTAAACCTCGACCCTTTAAGTTTGCATTCACCTGCCTCCATTTTTTATTGCAACCCCCACATTTCAAAATCTAACCAACAACCAATTTATAGAAATCTTCTATTTAAAAAAAAAAAAATTTTATTGTTTGATAATTCTGATAATTCATTATATGGATGTACATCACAATATAGATAGAAAAAAAAGAAAAAAAAAAGATCTGTCACTTTTCTGTTCCATCGCACATTTGAGTGGAACAAAAACTGAATTGACAAACAGTTCTCTTTGCATTCACACTGTCAGTGAAATGGTTTCAGTAATGAGTCCACTTTCAATTCACACTGAATGCAAAGTGAACATGGCTCTCTTTTCACTCAGTTCACATTTTGGCCCACTTCAAAAGAATTTTGTTTGGCTCTTTATAGAGTAACCAAGTATTTAAACATCCTGATTTTGGTTTGCTTTAAAGGGCTTTGAGTTCACTTCCAGTCAACAAGTGCTCAGACCCCAGAAATAAACCACATTTGTGTTCACAAAATAAATGATACAGATGTTATAAATTCTTACTTTTCAGTGTCAGAGGCATCTTCGGATTCCTCCAGGCTTCTCATTGACTTACTGTGTCCGACAATCCTGAAGGGAGTAATTATCTGTTACAAACAAACTCTCATCATCCCAACAGTAAACAAATTCCTCATGGTAACGAATGCTGTACCTTTAACAAACTCATTCACTAATAATAGGAAGTGCTATATGCATGCCATGAGAGCTTTTTCTATTCTTTTGAGGTTAATTTAATTTGTTTTCTACCAGGAAAGAAAGAAAGAAAGAAAGAAAGAAAGAAAGAAAGAAAGAAAGAAAGAAAGAAAGAAAGAAAGAAAGAAAGAAAGAAAGAAAGAAAGACATGCACAGGTGAAATTAAAATTTTTCTGCTCACAAGTGCAATGGCACCACATTGGAACTGGAAAAACTAGGCTGCGTGGCATATTGTTGTATTCATGGATTTGCTTTTTTAGTTCTAAACTTTCTTTTAGAGCAGAGTCTGTCTACCCTGCTATGGAAAATATAAAGTGTTAAAACCCAATTACTGCCTAACGAGTAACTGCATATGTCAAGTGTCAGATATTATATACTTGTGTGAACCACACAAATAACTTGACTGTCACCTGCTGCAGATTCTAATATTAGCATGTTGCTAAGCTAACAAGTTGACACTATTCCTGCCTTCAAGGGCACCTGGAAAGCATGTACCTCTGCGTCGTATTCATTATTACGACATGTCACGCATTCAAGTTGGAAACAGAAGTAGCCTAAACAAAACAAAATAATTATATTGTGAACAATAAACCCAAATAACTACATCTGAAATTACAATTTCTATCGCTTATTTATGTGTATCAAAATGTAAAACAAACCATAAAAGTTTGATTAGCAATTAGAAGAGTGATTAACTTTATACTTATTGTCAGCTGTTCCATGCATCAAACCTATAACATTATTGAATTACAGCATGTAAAATTAAAATTCACTACAGACCTGCTTTCCACTCACTGATCTCTCTATATAGATTATAAATAAATCTATATTGGAGATTAATGTTTCTGACAGGTTTCAAATCAACACACCCCTTCCAACTCAGCAACTTGTTGACTGTAAACATGAGTTACACACTGGTAAATATGANGAAAAATTTATTTCTATCGCTTATTTATATGTATCAAAATGTAAAACAAACCATAAAAGTTTGATTAGCAATTAGAAGAGTGATTAACTTTATACTTATTGTCAGCTGTTCCATGCATCAAACCTTTAACATTATTGAATTACAGCATGTAAAATTAAAATTCACTACAGACCTGCTTTCCACTCACTGATCTCTCTATATAGATTATAAATAAATCTATATTGGAGATTAATGTTTCTGACAGGTTTCAAATCAACACACCCCTTCCAACTCAGCAACTTGTTGACTGTAAACATGAGTTACACACTGGTAAATATGACTTCACTCACCCATTCATGTACTCGGAACTTGTAATTACAATATTTCTGACTACACTTGAAGGATATAGTCACAAAAAATATAACATGCAAATACTACAACATGTTTAATTACTGAAAAATGTACTAACAATATACAGCAAATGTAGGGCACCAACTACCAAGGGGGCACCAAACGTCTTGGCTACTATCGTAACCCTCGTTCCCTGATGGAGGGAATGGAGACTTTATGTCAACTGACAAATGAGGTCTCTCTTAGGAGCCCCAATCACCTCTAAAAAAAAAAAAAAATTGCCAATGGAATAGGTAAGTGGAATTTGCATGTCAAGCCACTACCCCGCACATACTGGTATATAAGATGGCGGCACACATCCACTCGTTAGGTTTATGTTGAGGAGATGAGACGGTGTCCCTGCCATTCAGCGGGGTAGTCCAGGGTTGTGGCAGGAGGGACATAACATCTCTGTTCCCTCCATCAGGAAAGGAGGGTTATGATACCAATCTGTCAGTCACTACGACGTAATGACGACTGAAAAATGGGGTTCCTATGGAAAGCGCCACAACCACTGAACTGTGTTACGAGTGTTGGCAAAGCAGATTCTGGCAAGCTGTAACATGCCCTTTTGGCAACTGCTGTCACTAAGTCGTTACCTACCCAGCACCCCACGTAAGCCCGGAAACTTAGTCCTCCATGCCTAATGGGGTGAATGGGACAGGGCTTACTATGGAGACGGTCGTTAGCTGCTGTATTTTACTGAAGAGTGCTTCGGCTCTCTCACCAAGCGAGACACCGAGCCTGTCTTCCCGCACTTTACCTGTTTGTACCCAACACACGGGAAGAAACTGGCTCATCCTGGAGATTGTAGAATCTCGTGACGGGACACCACGACGCAAGGGCTGGTTCTGCATTCCCCGGGGGCAAGTTCACCACCTGGTCCTAAAAAAAGGAGTCGTGGGAACTTTGGGAACGTATCCAGGCCGGAGTCTCAAGATCATTTGAGAAAAAGCCTGCCCAGACTCAAGGCTTGATTCGCTGATCAAAAATGCCTGCAGGTCCCCCACCCTGTTGATGGAAGTGAGCGAGGTCAGGAGCACTGTCTTTAGAGACAGGATCTTAAGCTCGACTGACTCCAGTGGCTCAAAGGGAGCTCTCTGCAGTCCAGAGAGAACCACAGAAAGATCCCAGGAGGGAATGAGGTGCGGCCTGGGTGGATTTAGCCTCCTGGTGCCTCAGGAACTTGATGACCAGGTCATGCTTTCCCAGTGACCTAACGTCTACTGCAATGTGATGTGCCGCATTGGCAGCAACATACACTTTCAAGGTGATCAGGCATCTCCGGGAGTCTTCCCGTCGGGAAAAGCACCACTCAGCGAACAGATTTTACTTCAAAGCAAAACATAAGTTTCTGCATCAGCATCTTGAACGGGAGCTTGTGAAGGGCCCGGTTCAAGATTCGCAGATCCAAAATCGGACGTAACCCACCGCCTTTCTGGAGTATGATGAAGTAATAGCTCTAAAACCCTGACTTCATCTGGGTTGGAGGGACAGGCTCTATTGCTTATTCCGCCAGCAAGACCACAATCTCTGTGCGCAAGACAGGGGTGTCTTTGCATGCAACAGAGGTAAACAGGATGCTGCTGAACCTAGGGGAATGCCCGGTGAACTGAACTGAATCGCATAGACGAGTCTGATTGTCTGAATGAGCTAGTGGGACGGGCTGGGAAGCGCTGGCCAGGCTCCCAGGCTCAGTGTGAGAGGCACCAGAGGGACAACCGATGTACCCATGAAGGGCATGAGTGAGTGTGGTGTGACACTTACCTGGCTCCAAGGATCCTGCAAGGGGGTGGATAGAGGTGCATGAGGAAGCAACACGTCCTCAAAACTCAACCACTTGGCTTGTGGTGAATGGGGGGGTCGAGGCAGGGAGTGAGGAAGCGTAGGGTCACTCACTGCCAGACCATGCCTGGTATGACCAAGAGACTGAGGAAACTGCTCTTTTTTTGAAAATGTGGTGGAACAGAAATAAACTCTTTTGAACAAAACTGAAGATTCTCTGCCTGGCCCTCCTCCCAGGGAAGGAGTGGTGCGATCACCACCTCCTGGTTCAGAGAAACTCCCTTCATCAGAGCTGTGCACTGGGATTGAATGGCGAAACACCACTTAATGTGCTTTTTCTTCCAGCAAGAGAGATCTCCTCTGTTGCAAGATCTTTTGTGAATGAATGCTCTTTTAGAGGCGATTGGAAAGAGTGATCAATGCATGCAACCTCTCGGCTCTGAAGCAAAAATCGAATGAGTGGATGTGTGCCACCTTATATATTCGTACAGTATGTACAGGGAGTGGCTTTGCATGCAAATTCCACTCGCCCATTTTTCTAAAACTCTGAAGCTCCCAAGTGAGACCCCATTTGCCAGTCGACATAACTTTGTAGTGACTGACAGATAGGGAACAGTGATTTTTTTTACTTCCTAAATGAGTACACCAGACCCCCAAAGCAGTATCAAAACTGCCACCACAATCAGCAGCCTCTGATCTGGGCAGATGGATATCAGTATCATCCAGTTGACATTGAGTAGCTAAGTAGCTGCTGCCTGTTAAACTAAGCTTTCAGCACGCGCAAACACACGCACATCCCTACTTCTCCAGAAAAAGCCACTTTCCTCACAGGTGAGGTAAAATACGTAGTGTATCCCCAAGGCTTGGGAATAACTTCTCCATCTGTCAGTCTCAGCTTGACATCAATTTGCAGACATGTCATACACACATACAGACACACACTACACATCCCTCCAGGAAATATGTGTGGCATTAGTGGGAACGCTGCCTTTATTTAGGCTTTTCACTCTCTCTTACACAGTTCCAGAGTCTGCAAGCCTCTAGCTTGGAGGTCTTTTTCTTCGTGCATTGCATCATGATCTTGCATTAACCCTGCAGAAATTATTTAATACATGACACCCAAACCACAAACATAGCAAGCACGATGCTTCTCGCTTTCTGCCAATGAACAGGTTGATTTTTAACAACTTTTATTGTGTTGGAAACACACTGCAATGGGGAGTCTACAACTTGGGGTATGTTAATGCATAGGCTGTTTATTTAATGTTTAGAAACCTCTCTCCAAACCATTGCTCATCACTTATTTATGGTGACTTGTTTGCCTTGTCAAACTGTGGCCTTGCTTCTGGTGCCAGCGTGTGCCCCGTCTAGGTTTTTGCATCTCACAGGGCTAACACATATTAATATTTCACATAGGCAACGCAAACCAGCCCAACATTGCCTTTTGATTGGCAGTAAATATAATTTCTTATTCACATTATTGATGTATTGTTGAGAAGGGCTTGTTGCGCCCAAAATTACTTAACGGCAAACAGTCCTTCGGATCTTTAATATGATTAAATCTTGTGTCAGTTGAGAGATTAGGAACTGCTTTGGCACAGATGTAGTATGAATAAAACAGTGATACAAGGGTAAAGTTTAGTATCTTTTTAATGAAACTAAATAATTACTGTAACCCAGCATGAGTTACAAGCTCATATGAAATAATTATACAAATTTGTCATCAACTGGATTTTATATAACAGAAAATTCCAATACTGGATCCTGATTGGTCATTATTGTATAGTATAGTAACAGTTATGAGGCTGCCCGTTTTCATGTTAGTTAGAATAGCTCACTGGTGGCATCTTATGACTCAAAATGGTTACTAACTGTAGTAAATAGCCTTGGAGGACTATTGGGGATTGGGCGTAAAACCTTTGATAGCATAATAATACATGGAAATGAATATGTAGCTAGAATCAAGAATACAATACTTTTGTCACAATTTTTTTACACAAATTATGCAAACATATTGATGTATATGTTTCACAAAATACAATACGCCCCCAATAAAATATGCCACCATACATTTATGGAGTTTTGCATTCCCCCGCGAAACTTTGGAGAATACAAGATTAGAAGAAAAATATATATATTTAAATCATTTTGTGTTCACTTGCAAAAGTTGTGCATTCCTCCGAGAACCATTGCGTTCACTCTCAAATCCTCTGCATTCTCTCACAAAAACATTTCACTCCCCCAGAAAATTCTGCGTTCACTCAAAATGCATACTTTTTCCTCTCATCTCATATTATTTCCATCACCAATTTGTGTTTGCTCACAGAACTTTGTGAGTGAGCGCAAAAATTCTTGGGAGAATGCAAAACTTTCATAAGTGAAATATGTTTCCTCCCATCTCTTCCATCGCAGAAAGCTTCCATCAAAGCTTGCCATGGGGGTGAATTTTTTATTTTATGATTTGATTAACTTTACCTGTCCTGTATGGCACTATTATCATCCCTCTCACATTTTTGGCTTTCAGCAGGTAAAGTACATTTTTTTTCCATGGCCAGACAGCTTATCCTATTTCTATGGTGCAGACAGACTGCAGGCAGTGAAGTAAAGCACAGGAAACGGCTAAGAAATAGTTACCAGCAAGGTCACAATTCATTTTCAGTGAGAGGGAAGAGCGGAACGGAGAGCGGGTGCAGTCCTGTGAAACTGCCCAGAATATGGAGTGTGTGTCTGAAAGTCTCCATGAGAGCACTGCCACCCTGAGCCTATGTAATAATTTCACAATTCATTTAAAGATTTATTTCATATAGTAATGGGGTTGTGGCTGTTTACCAGAGTAACACATGGGAAAGATAGAATGATTTGGACAAATGTAACCATTTTGGCCCTGTAGTAATTTTATGTCTAATGTCTACATGGTGGCATCCATTGGGGGAAAGTTTGAAAGCTCCAAGGTTTAGGATTTGAACAGTTATAGTACACCGCAGTAGGAAATGAGAAGAATTCCTTGAATCACAGAGGCACTCGTCTTAATCAGCCTTTGTGTCAGGACTTGTGTGAGGACAGGAAGTGGTTTATTATGTCTTTGCTGGAGGGCATGCCTTCCATGCTGATCCACTGCTTTGGCTGTGAAAACATAATTAACCTGGTAGACAAATAAGAGCAAATAATCATGATCTGATAACGTGGCTGTGTAACTTAAACCACACATTTAAAGTGCAGAGCATTCAAACAAAGGACGTGATTTGGACTAAAACCACAAGACTGCAAGTTGATAAGGAAAGGATGACCTTTAAAAAATACAATGACACAGACACATATATTTATTTGTGCTTGATACAGTACTGTGCAAAAGTCTTAGGCACATTAGTATTTTCACAAAAAAGATTTTAAGCCAGTTATTTATATCTTTAAATATCAGTTTACATTTCTAAACATTCATTTTGCATTTAATTGTAATAATCCAGTGAGATTTTTGTATACACAAGGAGGACATTAAATTAAAAGATAATATCAATAACCATACATAGGTCATTATGAGTTAAAGGGATAGTTCACCCAAAAATTATCCCATGATTTACTCACCCTCAAGCCATCTTAGGTGTATATGACTATCTTCTTTTAGACGAACACAATTAGAATTATATAAAAAAAAATTAATTATATATATCCTGGCTCTATAAGCTTTATTATGGTAGTGAATGGGGGTTTGAAGCCTAAAAAAGTGCATCCATCCATCATAAAATCAATCCACACGGCTCCAGAGGGGTAAATAAAATACTTCTAAAGTGTAACTTACGCAACCATTAAAGATAATGGTTTAAAATACAATAAAAATAATGATAAAGTTGTGTACAAACATATATTCACAATCTAAGGAAAATATTACTATTTTTGTATATTACTCTTTATTTATTATTTCATTAGGTCATGATAACTGATCTGATAATCTAAACTGCCAACTCTCAAGGCTTTTTCTTTTTCAGTTTGACGGACTAATCATCTCATCGGATGTACATGACAGCGCTGTCACGCTCCCTTACACAGCAGTCTAAACCACGCCATCTTGTCAGAGCTTGCTGATTTGGTAAAATTCATGTAATCTCAGTTCATAGCAATCATAGCAAACATAGCAATCTACGTCAGAGCAATGAATGAACTGCATGTATCTATAAGTGATTTTTTCCCCTCTATGTGCACCACATATCCGAGTGCATACATCAAAGTTACCGTTTGTCGGTCTATAGATTTTTGTTCGATTCTTTGCATTCAGCCCAGAGATTGTTATCATACTGCGCTTATTTTGGATATACTTCACAAAAATGTGAATGAAAGGCCTTGTCAGTCCTGCTTATGCTTTCTCACTTGGTGGTCCTGCATCATGCTTGAATTGTATATTTTGTTTACCAAGAGGGCATGAGAAATGACTTCCCCCGAGAATACGGGAGGTCCGCGAGCGGGCGACAGGCCTCTGCTGGGGAACACTTGACTGCTTCTGCTGACAGGTCACCACAGGACTCGCTCAGTGTGATTGACATGTCAGGAAATGAGCAATCACTCCTGTCCATTTTGCCCTTTAATTGCATGAAATGTGTATGTTGAGACAATGAAGTTCTCAGAACACTTTGTCTTTTTTGATACTTGTTGATGTATAAATTCAACTCTTTAGTATTATCACACCTTTAGATCAATACATTTCTTTGACCTTTACAGTCATTCATCATTACGTGATTACTGGACAAGGAGTGAGACAGATTGCACATCATATAACATGCAATTGTTACCTTAAAGGGTTAGTTCACCCAAAAATGAAAATAATGTCCTTTATTACTCACCCTCATGTCGTTCTACACCCATAAGACCTTCGTTCATCTTCGGAACACAAATTAAGATATTGTTGATGAAATGCAATGGCTTGGTGAGGCCTCCAATATCTTAATTTGTGTTTCGAAGATGAACGAAGGTCTTACGGGTTTAGAACGACATGAGGGTGAGTAATAAATTACATTATTTTCTTTCTTGGGTGAACTAAACCTTTAAAGTGCAATTTCTACCTGATTTAACCCATTCAAAATTTGTTTTGTTGGTATAAATTAATGTATATCAGTTGGTTCAGTGACATTAATAGTTTTGACTTGAATAAAGCTGTTTCACCGCTTGTATCACTCCGCCTGAAGCGACTGTCATGGCGGCCGAGCAAATCCACCGTATTTTTTACAAATACTACACTTGTTGTACCACGAACTGTAGTTTTAAGAGTTTTTAGGTGAGAATATAGTTGTTAAGGCCTGAAATATGTGACATATTTAATCATAGCACCTATTTTACAATTTGTTTAGATGTTTATGCGAGCTCCAGGCCATCAGCGGCTGTGCAGTGCTCGTGTACCCGCTGAGAACAGCTTCATCTCGGCCAGTGTTTTGGGGGATATAATCCATTTTGGGTACATAAAACGGGCAATCTTTGGTCTTATTAATCTATTACTTGTTCCTGAGCAAATCGAATTGCATTATGTTAAATTTAATAATTTAGTATTAAGGCTATGCATTATTAAAATCAAAACTTGTATTTGTTAATATTAGTTAATGCACTAAACAAACAATCAGTGACTGCATTTTTTATTAACTAACATTAACATAGATTAATAAATACTGTAACAAATGTATTTTTTCATTGTTAGTTCATGTTAGTTAATACATTATAATACGGCCTCATGTGTTAACATTAAAGTATTACAAGACTTTTATTTCCATTATTTTCCCAAGCTTAAAGTATCTTACTATTTTCAAGTTTTACATGACCTTGGGAACTTCAACACTCCTTTTTAACTTCTTGATCACCTTTAAATGATGAATTAAGACAACATAAACATGACCTCATGAGTATTTTTGTGCACCCTCACTTAATGTAAAGATAAATTCATAATTTTCTTCTTTATACCCACGTTAATAATTTCCTTGAAGTAAACTTGCAACAGCCAGGAGATGTATGAAATACGATATTAGTGAAGTGGAAAGGCACGGTTTCCTGTCTCAGGTGTCTCAATCCTTTCATCAGGCTTTGCTTTCACCACACCGACCCAGAAAGAGACGGGCCACAGCGCTAACGGATTGCCCTGAGGAAAAGGCCAAGCTCCCTTTGGAGGAAATGTGGTCAGGCCAGCTGTTGCCAGGGACAACGGGCTTTTCACATCGTCCAAGCCCAAGACGGATGTTAGTGGGATTCCAGGTTTGCTTACCCTCCGGTCGAATGGGCCTGCAGGGGCTGTGGGAGCCCCCTGCCCAACAGCTCGTAGATGGATTGGAACGGCCCCAAGATCTGCTGATTGTTTCACGCCCAAACACTGTGTGGTCTGACAAATGACGGGTCACAGAGGTCAAAGGGTGGAGCTCCAGTGCCCATTAGTGTAACGTGTGAGCTGTTGTTATGTTAAGAACGTGCTGTAATGTCGGTTTGACGGACAGTTGGTGAGAGGAAGGTTGACCGTAAGGACAGCTTTGAAAAGAAGCACAAAATAACAATGTTAACAAGAAAGGCCCATTTTACTTCAGGATAGCCAGTTAGAAAAAGGTTTAGGATAAGATCCATCGGGAACTGATTGGATTGTGAAAAGTGGGAGTTATACAGTATATACCAAAATCGGACTAGATATTTAAAGAGGATGATTGAAAAAGTTAAAAGGATTGGTGGAATGTTTAGAAGTGGAGCAAGCTCATTTATATAATAAAAATGAGCTTGCTCCATACATTATTATATACATTATTATAGATTGAGAAGCTTAGACAGTTGACAATTAAATATGTACATGCTAATATTTAGTGCTTTTGTTTGTGTGTGTGTGTGTGTGCTTTCCAACTTGTATAATTTGTTGAAATGGTCTCCAAGATCTTGTTTTTCTGCAAGCTTGACCAAACTTATTGAGGTGATGTTCCCCACCGAGGCAAACAATCAACACTACCGCTGCGCCTTTCATCAAAACTTGGAGCGTGCAATCAAATCTGTTGGCGCTAATTTATTTCATTAGCGTAATAAGAGCACCGCAGAGAGCTGTCCTTCACTTTCCCGTTGTGAAAACATCATAATTTATTTCCACAGTGTGAGCTCCCTCTTTGACTTGTCCTCCCTTCACCCGAATGGGTTCATCCGTTCGCATGGTGAAACTCATGTGATGAATGAGATTAGGCTAATGTGTCAGGCACGAGATGCTTGGAAAATGGCTTGAATTACCCTCTGCATATGAGCTCCGTGTTTACATTCATTAGCACTTGTCTGAAATGTGTCACATTCGCACTCCCCTCCATTTTATGCATTTGCTTGGCTCTTCATGTCCGTTTCAGACAGCCCTGCTCTGCAAACAGATGCTATCAAGCAAAAAAATGTTTTGTCTGCCTTCCATTAGCAAGACAAACGTTTCCTTCAAGACTTTACATGCCTGCGCTCTAAGAATCTAGCAACATTACTCTGAGCCAAGCATGTGTACGTTCACAACCTTTTCTTTCTTAAGATCATTCTTGAGAAACACAAACAAGGGAGGGGAACACCGTGACACAGTTATAAAGTGGTCTCGCTAGGCTTGAGATGTGTTAAAACTTAACTTGCTGAAACAAGCATCATTATCAATTTTGCTCCAGAGGGTCGTGTACCGGATGAGAAGAGCTGAGCCAAACTGTATGCATTGTTTTATGATAGTAATGTTAGAGCAACACTAAATTCTTAATTTGTATTATATGAGTATTTGAATTGCATATAAAATTTCCACCCATTTGTATTACACAGTATGAATAAACTGAATGTTATACAGAGCCTAAAACTCACTTTTTGCCACACCTGCCAATGGCCTGTGACTTCAGAAAATGTACCAGCCGAAATTATTTTTTTCCAGCCATGAAACAAAAACAGGCAGTTGACACCAATATTTTAGATACTAGTGAAAATTCGCACTCCTCTATTCCAATTCCGATACCACAGCTAAAACTGCTAGCTTTAGTAATATAATTTTAATAGCCTACATATTTAAAGACAAGAAAACAGTCAGTCATAAAATAAGAACAAATAATCAAATTAGAAGCAATAGCACGAATAAATATGCAATAAATGAAATAAACAGTGCTTTTCATGCAGGTCTAACAGTTATTTCCAAGTACAGAAATGTAAAAAAGTAGGCTAATCAAATAAATAACACTGCATAGTCTTCATATGCTTTTTGAAGTTCAAGAGCAGTGAGTGATTTTTTTTTACCCCCTTTGTTGTTTGATTAACATGAAAAATGTAGACAGCAGCAGGATTATTAGGATGCCGTCACTTTAAGAGCGAATGCACTCACAAATCATGTGTTTTTAGTGAAGGAAAAGACCTGTTAGTGTTTAATGCTGTTATGTTTGACATTTAATAGAGTTTCTGTAATGTTGAAGGTTTTGTGGTTATCATTGAGCTGAAGAGATACATGAAGGTAAAAACTACATTGACTCTATAAGCAATGACTGTGCTAATGCCAATGACAAGTAATATCGTACTTAAAATATACATTTTACTTCATTTACTTCAAATATGCAATATGTTAGCATGTGCTATGATAGCTGTTGATTGGAACTGAAATAGATATGATTAATTGGCTCCAGGGCTGCAACTCTGGTAGCTGGAACGACTTAATTTTTTTGAGTAATCAACTTAAAAATGTGTTTATGCTACAAATTATTAAGTTCCTCTAACTTAATGTAGCTTGTTTGTTGAACGCAAACTGTTGTGTTATTTTATTTATTTGTTGAGCCAACACGTTATTATAAGTCACCCTCTCCTTGTAATACCTATGTCATACCCATGTGATTATATAAATTTGTGTCCTGATATGTTACAAAAAAACGCGCACACACGCACACACACACACACACACACACACACACACACACACACACACACACACACACACACACACACACACACACACACACACACATACATACAGACACAAACAGGTGTGCTTTCCCAGACTGGGTATCATCCGTCAGTATACCTCTTATCCAAACAGACTTTAACCAGAGACAGAAGCTTACACGGAATAATGTCCTCCATTAAACGGATGTAAGTATTTGCCAACTGTCTCTCCCCTGTCCACTTATAAGACAGACAGTGAACACAAATATTAGCATGGCTTGATGGAGCAGCAGAGATCTTGTCATCTAAACGATCTCAACTTTGCAGCTTCCTCTTTTTTTTTTTTTTTTTTTTTTTTTTTTTTTTTNGCATTAACATCGCCCACCAGGGTCAAACTATCCAAACAAAATGACACAGCAGTGCTGACAGATGATCTAAATATATGTTTGAGTGATGACTTCTTGCACATGAGTAAAACCTTTCTCCACCCCCTTCCACCCCTGGGAGCCGTTTACAGGAAACCTTTTACCCTCGAAAGCCTGCATCAACATTGAACTTTTGGACCTTTTAGTAAGGCACAAGAACTTCTGAGACAAAAATAAGAGATGATAATGTATGAATGGTAAATTGCGATATGATTTAAGGGAATTTTGCATTGATCTGTAAATTATTTATGTAGCTCAGCATTAGAATGAAAATGGATTATTCTGAAAATGATTCAAGCTAATTTTCCACTGTGCGCACACACACACATACACTGGTTTACATATTTTATGGGTACTTTCCATAGACAATGATTTGTATAGTGTACAAACTGTATATTTTCAATATAAAAAAAATAAAAAAAAACTTATTTTCCACAAAAATGTTAAGCAGCAAAAACTGTTTCCAACATTGATAATAATAAGAAGCATTATTAATAATTGATCACCAATACGAACTGATAAAAACTGAGCACCAAATCAGCATCATAGAATTTCTGTAAGATCATTGAAGACTGGAGTAATAATGGAGCAGATATCATGCATGAATTATGATAACCTAAGTCAGGATTTTTTTCCTGTGTTTTTAGGACATGAAAAACAAGATTTATTTTAAAGAGGTTTCCAGATGGACTGCATGCGTTTATGATTTTAACTGAAGATATACTGTATAAAACATAATACAGTAATAACACAGCAATATTGTGTCTATTTAACAAACCAATCAATAAAATTACATAAAATCATGTGAAAACTATAAAATATATGCAAAAAATATAAATGCGAAATATTGCAAACATAATTGAACTTCATACAAGTTGAACTTCACTTATCTTTGATGGAATCATGTCCTCATGTTCTGATATCAGAGATCTCAACCTGTCAAGTAAAACTGTGAAAACCCAATTAGATGCTCCCTCCAGTGTAATAGGGTAAGTTGATTTACCCTTATTAGCTGATAATTCTGATTATGTTCAAGAAGGAAACATTTCTAACATAGCTTTCCTCTGAGAAAACCCAGCGATCAGGCGTTTTCAATCTCATCTGAAATGAGCAGTGTTGAGGGTAACGCATTACAAGTAACATGCATTACGTAATCAGATTACTTTTTTGATGTTACGAGTAAAGTGATGCATTACAAGTAACATGCATTATGTAATCAGATTACTTTTTGGATGTTACGAGTAAAGTGATGCATTACAAGTAACATGCATTATGTAATCAGATTACTTTTTTGATGTTACGAGTAAAGTGATGCATTACAAGTAACATGCATTATGTAATCAGATTACTTTTTGATGTTACAAGTAAAGCATTACAAGTAATGTGCATTATGTAATCAGATTACTTTTTTTATGTTACGAGTAATGCATTACAAGTCACATACATTATGTAATCACTTTACTCTTTTGATGTTAATGCAAATTACATTCTAATAACACAAATACATTTATTTAAAGTCAAAAAAAGTTACAGATTAAGTATTTCAAAAAATACCAGTCACAGTAATAGTATGAATTGTAATTCAAATATAGCTGTTGATGCATGATGTCCACTATAGTGGACAGATGTTGAATCAGAATTTTCTCCCAATCTAAAATNATAATGTGCATTACATAATCAGATTACTTTTTGATGTTACAAGTAAGGCATTACAAGCAACATGCATTATGTAATCAAATTACTCTTTGATCTAACAAGTCATGTGTTACAAATAACGTGCATTACGTAATCAAATACTTTTTGATGTTATGAGTAATGCATTACAAGTCACATACATTATGTAATCACTTTACTCTTTTGATGTTAATGCAAATTACATTCTAATAACACAAATACATTTATTTAAAGTCAAAAAAAGTTACAGATTAAGTATTTCAAAAAATACCAGTCACAGTAATAGTATGAATTGTAATTCAAATATAGCTGTTGATGCATGATGTCCACTATAGTGGACAGATGTTGAATCAGAATTTTCTCCCAATCTAAAATCAGCACTTGGAAAATGTAATTGTGACTCAATGACTCATTAGATGTTGCTTGATGCTTCAACTTTATTTATTCATTTATTTTACCTGCAATAGTCTCCTGGGATATAATGAATTGATGGATATCCTGGAGCAACTTGGCATTTCTGACTGGTCTTGGTTTGGAGGGAAGAAAATCAACGTACATGGCTTGCCATGCACTAGGGTCCACTGAGACTGTCCTCCAAAAAAAAACTACCCTATAGGTCGTTTTTCAAGCACCTTATTACGACCTATATTTACGTTTTGAAGTCATGCGCCCTCTAGTAGGTGTAAAAATAATGATCGTGTTACGTCTTTAGTCATGAAATGACGTATGACTGTCATTACCAATCAAAATGCGTGTTCATTTAAATGCAGTGCGTGGACTTTTTACACCATTTCTCCTATTTCCATTTAGCAAAACTATTTTTTTTTATTAACGACTACAACCACCCCACCCCTAAACCTACCCTTAGTGATTTATAGTGCATACACACTTTATGAGCACGTGTTCCCTGGGATCGAACCCACGATCGCATGATCACATGATTGCATATTGCCATTGCGATGCTCTGCCAATTGAGCTACGCGAAACCGGAAATATGAAGCAGATAAAAGGAAATTGTCCTGTTGTCAATAGGGGCGCAACTTTAGCAAACGCTCCTATGGGTCATATTTCATGAATTCAAATGAAAGTGTCCTGTTGTCGATAGGGGCGCCACTTTAGTAAACGCTCCTATGGGTCGTATTTCAGGGAAGTGACAAACAACCTATATGGTCGTATTGGTTGGAGAACATGTTGGGTCCACTGTAGAGGTTGATGTGCAACAATGCCATTAAAACCCATGCATATGCAAGAAGATATTATTTGAATAGCTGTCCTCTGTAGTAACCTCTATGCATGAAAGGGTTAAGCAGACAGTCTACAAATACTCCAATGACTGCTAGTTGACATGTAGTTGCAAAGTTACTTAGAGTTAGTAAAATGTCTAAAGTGTCGAATCAAAGTGTTACCCAGCATGTTTTACTTTATTGCAGTCAGATGTAGTTCTACTAACTACAAGCATGGGCTAGCAAGACCAGACTAACTAGCCAAACACTGACCCTACTACCATTTGGCTTATACAAAAATGAATGAGGGAATTTTGCGTGTTAATTATTCATGTTACGATCATTCTCCATGCAACCATCCTTTATTCTTTTGGCTCTTCTGTCAGTTTTGGTTAAGTTTAAAACATACAGTACACTTTTTATAAATTATTTTGTGTAAAGTGAACTTTAAACTGATTTTTCACTAAAACAGCTTGGCACTGGGTCATAATCTTCCTGTTGGAGATTATAATTTGGGGCTCTCTTTGCACAGCCAAGGCACTGAAAAGGGGATGGGAGAGATTCGAGGAATGTTATTACAGCTGCGTTCTTTCTTATTGCAAGGGAAGTGAAACAGCAAATCGACTCATGAAGAAACAATTAACAGTCTCTCTCTGTGGGCAAGGAATGAAACAGCTGAACGTTAGGAGAAACAGAGGAAGAGAGAAAAAAACAGCCACAAGAACCTTCTCAAACGGTAACTGCTAAACTCCAGTCAGCGTGCAGCCAGAATGGCGGTAATTTGATTGGACTGATGGTCTAATGGCGTTTGAAGTGAGCCCGGGGCCCAGGCTCAGGCGAGGAGGCTGAAATGCAGTAAGACGTGTGGAGCTAACTGATGAAACGGACGCCTGGCGACTTAAGCAAAGGAGAGGCGAATTAGAGCATAGTGACCTATCGGCAAGCATCAGCTCAGGTCACTCAATGACAGCCCCTATTAGACGTACCGCTGAGAGAACTGCACATGCCAGGCGGCGTACTGAAATGGAGGAGGGCTGCCGGCTGCTTGGTGGGGCCGTGTCGTGAGCTTTCCGTACCAGTGACCAAGATCAAGGCAGTCCGAGCGGGCCCGGCCCGATACTTTCTGTCACTCCATTATATGGCATGGGCGGCGTGTTTCATGCCTGGTAAATGAGGTGACAAGCAAAGTCAACCTGACCTTGAGATGAAGGGTCCACCAGACTGCAGGTTTCCACTTCTCTACAATGAACGGAGATGCAGGAAAAACAAAATGAGTCTATGCCGTGTGGTTACGTTTAAAATGTAATGCTCAAGTTTTATTAAACATCTAAACTCTTACATTATTTGTATGTATTTTAAAATAGAAAAAAGAAAAGAAAACATATGAACATGAAACATGTATTGCTAAAATATATTTCAAATAGGGCTGTCAATTTAACATGCTACTTTAGCACACTTAATTACAACCAAAAACAATCATAACTTTTTTGCTTTATGCCCATTTCCTTGTGAAAAAGAAGTGCCATTTTGCAAACAATCTATTTTGCAGTGTGCTATTTATGGAAACTGTATACTTTTGGTAACACTTTATTTTAAAGTGCAGTAGTTACATGTTACTACAAGTACTTACTATAGTAATAACAGTAAATTATGCATAATTACAAGTAACTAACCCTAACCCTAACTGTAACTCTATAGTAAGTACATGTAGTAATTAATAGTACTCAGTACTTATTTGAGTAATTACAATGTAACTACGGCACTGTAAACTAAAGTGTAACCATACTTTTTTATTTATTTAGAATATACTTAAGTGTTAAATGAATGTAATGTTTTAGGCAATTAAATAAAATATATTTTTAATGCCCTCTTTCATATTTATTAAATATATTTGTAATTACACATTTGTCATAATGAAGTTGCAATTTAGTTATAATATATTAACTTTAAATATTGAATAACACAATACAGTTAAAAAATATAATCAACACGTTAGCCAACACATCAAAATAAGTGCACTTAAAACATAATGATTTAAAGTAGAGATGTGCCCGAAGCCGATTACCTTATTCAAAATGGTTACATGGTTAGGATTGCTAAAGTAGTACGCTTGATCGAAAGTGAGCACTCATTTAAAAGTCATTTCAATATCATGCATATTGAAAGTGGCTCCCTGATGCCCGCAAGTTATATACAATATAATTACCCAACTATATAATTGCGAGAGAATGCAAAAGCACTGAAATATATTTTTGCCACCCATCTCATATATTTCTCCATCACCATGTCCCTTTAGGGGCTACGTAGACTGCATCATTTCCTTTCTGAATAAGGTATTCGGCTTCAGGCACATCCCTAGTTTAAAATAAAACGTATAATTTGACATTATACGGTGCTCTTTTAAAAGTGTGCTTAATTGTGTTAAGAAACCTAATCATGAAGTGTACTCTCTTTAAGCACACTTAAGTGGCCTTTTGTTTCATTGATATTATATTATCTGCAAGTACCATTTTTTAACTATACTATACTTTTTTTTTTTTTAAAGATTTGAAGTACTGTACACTACAAGTGCACATTCAATACAACTAAGTGCACATTCAATACAACTAAGTGCACTTCTTTTTTCATAAGGGTTTTCCTCTCTCTGACATTTAAAAAAATGGGCTTTCAATAAATCCTGGTTGCCTATACAGTAGAAAGGTGGAACAAAATTAAATTGGTGCTACCCGACTAGAGAAAAAAGAAGAAAAAAGGCATTTGTCTTCATGTTTGCCAAATATTTAGGAAAACTTCAACACCCATAATGCACTGGGCATGTTGTCGTTTAAGGCCACTCCCACTAGTCTGCTATGGATGTGCTTTACCAGTCAAATAGTCTTGCTTTAGTAGGAAATACTTCTTAGCAAACTTTTAGTCATAATGGTGTCGATTTGTATTGTTCCCGGGTGCAAGAATTCAAACAAAGCATAACAAAACATTAATCACTACTTAATCTCCCTTACCATTAAACTTACACAAAATAAATAAATAAATTATATAACACTTAATTTTAGCATTTACTCTCCCTTTCGAGTGCCATGGACAAAGCATGCTGTAATAGAAAAAATCCCAGCCTAGTTTCAGTTAAACTTAAGTTAGTCTAAATGAAAAGAAATTAGTTCATACAACTCAAAACAATGAAACAATTCAGTTTATTTGAAATATGTCAGTGCTGTAAACTCAAAAGAAAGGTAAAGTTCTAAATACTCATAACAGTTAATTTAACTGAACTAATTTGTTTAATTTAAGTGTGACCTACTCAAACCAATTAACTATTTTGAGCGGAGAATGAGTAAACATTTACATATACTACCAACATTGTAACAATACAAAGATCAAAATATGAAAATCGGCAAAGTTACAGTTTAAACTACCTCTCTGCATGTGAAATGAGTGACAGCACTTAGTTATGGGCTCATGGGTTTCCTGTTGGGTCAATTATAGCCTGCACTGCCCCATCCATAACAGCTTCTTTGCAAAGCTGCATTACACCGTGACAGGATCACAAAACAATCTGTTCTGAAATGTGCCACAGAAACAGTTGAGGCTGGATTGAAATCATCAGGGACCTTGTTAAAAATAAACTTCAGCCACTTGTTTCTTTATGCAAAGCTGGTGGTGTGACCCCACATACAGAAACACCACAATGTTCGGCAAACTTCCCCCCACATCTTACATTAATTATATGCTAGTTTAGACTTTTGATTAAAGGCATAAAGTGCAGCTTATTCTGGCAAAAAAAGTGACTACTTGAATTGTTTGACTGACTGACTGACTTGTAAAGTTACCAACAACAATTCATTTTGTTTTTATGTGTGTTTACAGGCGGACTATGTGAAATAGCTAAACCCAGAATAATAGACCAGTCAGGAAAAAAATAAATAAAAAATGAATGAATGAATGAATGAATGAAAAATAATATATAATAATGCCTCAGCAGTATCAGTCAGTGACCAGCTTAATAGAAACCATCATAAAAATATGTGTGCACATGTATTACTTTTGAATGTACAAAAATTATGATTAATTTTACAGATAAAAAAATAATACTAGCAATGTTTCTGAGATGATGGAATGCAGATTTTGTAATGCTCTTAATATGGGAGTATAATGTCAGATGACTGTCAAATATCACACCAAGGTTACAAGTTTGAGTAGATGGGAATACAACACTACCATCCATAATCAAATTAAAATGGCTACCTTTTTGAATATCCGCTGGTGTGCCAACAAGTAGAACCTCTGTCTTGGAACAATTTAATCGTAACAAATTATGGTGCATCCACATTTTTTTTCCTGCACACACGCCGAGAAAATAGCAGAGGTGACAGTAAAATCAGATTTGGAGCTGATGTAAATTTGGGTTATCATCAGAATAAAAGTGATACCCCAAACCATACTTCCTAATGATTTGCCCCAAAAGAAGCATATAAATGCTAAACAATATAGGACCTAAGACAGATCCCTGAGGGACACCATGGCAGACCCGTCCAACTTCAGATTTGTTGTTTCCCAAAACAACAAACTGAGAACGATAAGTAAGGTAAGATTTAAACCAAGACATTAACCCCCATTTTCACAGACAAGGTTAAAGCTAGTCCTAGACTAAAATGCATGTTTGAGCTGTTTTAACTAAAAGCAACTTGTAATGACATATTTTAAAATATGTCAGTGTCATTGTTTTGTCTCAAGATGTACACCAGTAATGTTTTAGTTTTTTTTCCCTCTAATGAAAATGTATTAAAGCTACTTAAATGTCCTAATTGAACTAAGGCCTAATCCTGGTTTAGGCTAAGCCCTGTCTGTGAAACCGTGCCCAAGTGTTTTGTTTTAGGCACACAGTTGATTATAAAAGAGATGTGTTTGCAGGTTTACCAATGGTATATGGGAAAAGTAGTATTTCCAAGCTTGACCAAACCTTTGGATTCCTAGCTGATCCTATTTGATTAGTTGTGTCCTCTCACATCTACAATGGAAGATCAGGTGAAGAACTTTACTAGCCACGTTTACACGTATACTTTTTTGTCATTCCGATTAAAATTATTTCGATTGAAAGCTTCGGTGGACTGTTTACATGAGACATTATCTAATCTGATATAGTGTTTACATGTGCCAGCGCTTTCAATCGGAATGACTTTGTGACATGCGCACATTAGCTTATGTCCCGTTTGCCGTCTTTTATTCCTGTCAACATGGAGCTCCGTTATTTCTTATGCACGCTATTTTTATGTAAAGTGTTACTCTTAATCAAGCAACAGCGTGAATTTGTAGCATATTACTGCTGGAAGGTATGAGGGAAAGACGGGCGCAGGAAACTGACCTTTTCAGTGGCTGCGCATCTCTAAGGAGCATCTCAATACTACCCCTCCCTCCTCCGAAATCCAGAAGAGTGAGGATGAAGGTCTGTAGTAATGATACACTGAGTTCCTTCAGTGTTTTTAATTAATGTGTTGTTTCAGTTTTACTCCAGTTTGATTTTGCCGCCGTCACTTCGCATTCTGACGAGCCCTGGCCTCTTGACGTGATGATGTAGACGCCAAGTAATCTTTTTAACGTGTTTACATGGCAGAATTTGTCTTTTGTTTGGTTTATAGAAAGGTTTATCCCACCCCTCCCAAACCGATTACAATTTCATTTGGTTTGGGCATTTTTATTCTGATTGAGGTGTTTTTCTGCAGCATAAGCAGTTAAACATTAAAGTTTCGATGGGATGTTATAGCATGCCGGTCTATTATTGTACCATCATGTACCCTGAACATGATGTTGAACAAAACAAAACTGTGATTGGTCACTTTACATGTCAGTCAAACAGCCTCTTCCTGACTCAGTGGGTGGTCATTGGCCAATTGCAGTGAGTATAGAGCCCAGACCTTATGCTGTTAGGCAAAGGTCTGATACACAAGAGTAAAGATGCATGCTGCAGAGCTGTAGTGGTCAGTCACCACTTTGCCATCTGTAGTTTCTGCTGTCTGTATTTTGATTACTCTGGCCAAATAAAGGAAGATGAAGTTATGTAAATATTTATAAGCTCGTAATGTCTGTGCAGTGACCAAAACAATCTTCTGCCACGCTCTTCCCATCGCTGAAAAAAAAAAAAAAAACCCTCCTGAAATCAAACATCCACAGGAACTTTCTGCCTTATCTCTGAAACATAAGCAATCTTGCAGGCTCCACAGTCACAATCAATGTATAAGTAAAGGTTAAAGGTGTCCTATTATCCTTTTTTACATTTTTAACTATGTTTAGTGTGTATGTTCCTGTTTGATCATGAAAACATTCTGCAAAATTACAAAGCACAAAGTCACTCCAAAGGGAGTCATTCTGTATATCAGTGTCTCTATTTCTGAACTCCCTGAAATGCCTCCATTGTACAGTAGTCTTGAGTTTTCTTCAGGGAACGAATGCGTCACAATATTCCTCATTTAAATAATTCCCACCCAAGGCATATGCAAAATAAAGGGATGAGGTCTGGTTGCATTGCGTTGGTAGTGTGTTGAAACTCGTTACGGTAAGGGGCGTAACATTTCCAAAACATGCTCAAAATGGTTGACCAATCACAACACACTGGTCCAGCTGACCAATCAGAGCACATTTCACTTTTCAGAAGGAGGGGCTTCATAGAGACAGGAACTAAACAGAACATTACTGACAGACTGGGAAGAGAGGAGCTGCAACAATATAAAATGTATGGCAGCGGCTATTTGCACTAAGTGAAAACAGTGATATATTCTATTTACACCATGTAAAAGTAGCAGTTCTTTGCAAAGTGTATATAGTAATTAGATGCTATCTGTATACTTTATATTGGCAGATATTATTCGCACCTAAATATATTTGTACAACAGGATTTGATATTGTGTAAATGATTATATTTATTAAAATTATTAAATGGATTGCCTTATTGGGAGAATAAACCCCTCCCTACACCTTCCCATAACCCTACCCAATACATACTTTTAATACTAATAAACACTTGTTAGGCAGTTTGTTTCCACTTTTAGAAATGTTTTTGTCATTTTTATTGAAAATAAATGCCTTTCTGATGTGATGGGAAAATGGAGAAGAGCGAGCTCGGCAAAAGGTGGATTCGAACCCGCCTCGATCGCGTTAAAAGCCAATTCTGTATGTCTCCTCAGTACTGCTGCGCCACTGAAGACATTTAATTTTGCATGCCTTTTTTTTTAAATTGAGTGCCCCAACCTGACATTGGTGGGCGGAGCTAGTGTAAATAGCGTTTGCCAACAAGGGATGCTATTTGCACTTAGTGTAAATAGACACTCTGTATAAGGCATGTAAAAAAGTTTTTTTTTTGGACATTCAAGCATGAAAACCTGTTCTAGTAGACCACAAAATCAAAATCAAAACTTTGGGCATAGTCAGACGCCTTTAATTCATAGTCAAAGATGAACTAATATTTCTAATAAAATTAGGTTGTTGTTTAATACCAAACAATGTTTCATAAAATTCAAACTCTGCTAAATACAAGCTGAAAAAACAAGCTTTGCTTTAATGCTTAGCACCACTGCCACACTTGACCAGTCTAAATAGCTTGGTGACTAGCTAAAACCAGTAAATATTGCCTTGGTTTTGTATTTCTTAGATTGGTTATATGGACTTTTATTTTGAAGTGTTTTATGTTCCCATTGTTCCGTTCTCACTTCTTAGCTGTTTCTCTTTCTTAGCTGTCAAGCGATCTTGCGTCTTTGTGTTCTTGCTCTACGTCATCATCAACCGTCGAAGTTCAGTTCCAATACTCAAGAACGCAAGAACAGAGGACGCATGGAAGTACCCGGATGTGTTCTTGATATCGAGGATGCATCGAATGCAGACTTGAGAGAATCGAACCGTTAAAAATCCCAGAACACGCTGCGGGCGGTCGACATACGGAAGCCTGCCAGCTTTAAAGTTCTCGTTCTCAATTTTGAGATTCCCGCTTAAGCTCGCAAATACGTGAAAGTAAATGTTTGTTTTGCTTAATTTTAATAAAGTGATAACCTGAAGAAAGCCTGCAGTATTTTTATTGACATATAAAAAATAATCTTAAACAAAGATTAGATAACACAAAGGCTACTCATTTTCATAAATACACGTTGTAAAAAAAAATATATATATATAATTTTTTATGAAAATGTCTATAATAATATGATAGAAGACATTTAATAGGTTATGGCATTTGTTTGTGATGTTATGTTGCATTTATTGTGCATGCTTATAATATGCTGAGACGGTCAAGATCGCAGCACATCTCAATTCTCAAATGATGCGTTCTGCGTCCTCGCGTACTTCCGAGTTCGTTCTTTCAAGGTCGCCTGGCAAGACCGGACTCCACGAGAACGCACGAGGGTTAACCCTAACCCTAACCCCTAACCCTAACCCTCTGCGTTCTTGGAATTGAGAAACATCCCTTGTGTTTAGTTCCTGTTTTACTTTGTTCCAATGGTTACCCTTCTTAGTCACAATAGTGATTTATCAGTCTCACCTGTGCCTTGTTATCCTCTTGTCTAATCCTCCTGTTCTCCCTGTGGATTATTCTTGTCTTCCATACTGTAACAGTAACACCATCTTAGGCTTTTATTTTTATTATAATTATTCCAAATAGAAGTTATGTAGCAAATCTGAATAACTATTAGCCTCCTCAAACGCTGTGGTGCCATCACCTTTATTTACTCAGGTCTCTGGCCTTAAAAATGCATAAAGTCATGAGATACTCAATTAGAAGCACGTTTAACACGGCAGTGACACTTTAAAGTCTCTGAACGTGTTTGCACGCAGATCTGTTGGAATTAGTTTGTGAATCCATCCAAATTAGCCTTTTGACCAGCCTTTAACTGCTGTCTCCTTAATTACATGGCTGTTTACGCAGTATGTGTGGTCTGTTTACACTGACGCTCGCACATGAGTGAAAAACCCAACGGTAATAATTGAGTTCTATTTGAAAGGAAAATAAGCAAATGCCTGGTAAATTTCAAAGAGTAATATTTGCTTTGGAATCCATGTTCAACTCGAGCCTATAGGGAAAGACCGTCTACGTGCTGCAGAGAGATTTTTTGGATTTATTTTTGTTTATAACCCTAACCTTAACCCTAAGGAAGGTTATCCAAGTGAAGATAATGATCATTTGAAGTCATTTTAAAATTTAAGGTATTTATTATACACATGCTGAAGAGGACATTTTAAACTTGACATGGCTAGTTGGTATGAGAACTAAAATGCTGATGTGGCTGCATATGAATGTCTGCAAATGTTAAGTTTGGAAAACTTTTTTTATTTAGTGAGCAGAGTCAGCCAGCCTAAAACATCTAGATATGACAACTACCTAAGACTTAGTTAATCTTATTACTATTTTTTGTGATAGCAAAATATGTAATAATATTTCATTTGTAATTTTATTTTATTCATTTCAAATTTTATAATTTTTTATAACATTATATTCATTTTATTCATTTTTCAATAATAATAATATTGTTGCTGTTGTTGAAATATAAATAA
>RJVU01068486.1:2552418-2564740 GCA_003731715.1 Anabarilius grahami
GTTTATGTTTTCATTTTTGTTATTTTTTTCATTTAAAATGTTTCTATTTTGTTGTAATTTATTTTTAATTTGTTTTAGTTTTAGTCATTCTATTACTTCAATTTAAATGTGTTATTTTAGTAAGTTGCTAATGAAAGTTTTTCATCTAATATTTATATTTTATTTTCAATGCACACTAAAAATATCATAAAAGTTGTCCATTAGGATAATTTCAAATCTCCTGAAGCCATAGATTTGTGTGAGGAATAGATTTAAATGTAAGTTATTAATTGATAATATTGCTCTCAAATCTCCTCTTTGTCTTTGTGAATATTAAAACACACTGCATGAAAGCGAGCTATGCCAAGTTTAATTCTGACCACAATTGGTTCGCATATGTTTCTTTGTCCTTTTTTTGGAGCCCATTTAGATAAAGGTAAAGAAAAACATGGTCTTTTAAGCTGGGCACTAAATAAACCGGCCTAGCAGGGATAACCTTCACAGAAAGATCTTTAGATATGTGTGCGTGTACATACATTACATTAATTAAATGTCAGTATGAACTCAGATTCAGCAGTATGTTAACTTACCTGAACACATTTGAAAGGGCCTGAGGCTACTTTATACTAAACACTTCCTCTTCACACAATGTACCATTCACATGGAGCACATCCCCTTGGTGTACTACCCCACCTCCACCCATACAAACACTGACCTCATATCCAGGTCAGCCTGATACCTAACTCCAGTTTCATTCTAACGCTTGTCACATCAAAAAGGCAATGAGTGAAAAGAGGGAACATCCACCCTTTAGAGATGTCAACATCATTATACAGGGACAAGACATGATAGTCCATCAAGACAGATTCTCCATTTTAACAGTCATTTCTGAGGGAGGTTTTTATGGCGTAACCACGATTCATTTGCTCGGCTGATAGCATGTGAAGACTGCAGAAAGGGATTCTTGAAGTTTGAACACTAAGTGTTGACTTAAACTTCTTTGATGACTGAACAT
Source organism: Anabarilius grahami (assembly GCA_003731715.1). Lineage (NCBI taxonomy): Eukaryota > Metazoa > Chordata > Actinopteri > Cypriniformes > Xenocyprididae > Anabarilius > Anabarilius grahami. The sequence goes on from RJVU01068486.1 coordinate 2,553,413, forward strand.
TTCCAATAACAGCAAGGCACTGCACAGTATCTTCCCTCTAGATGGCAGTCATCAGAAAGAAACAAATGAGATTGAGACATGAAACAGGAAGTGAGATATAAATGTCAGGAAGTGTGATTGGAAAATTAAACTGGTACTTGGATTTAAAGGGGTCCTTGTATTTGATTTTACTTTTTTAACTTTAGTTAGTGTGTAATGTTGCTGTTTGAACATAAACAACATCTGTGTAACGTATGGGACGGGACAACGGAGTTGGAGATCCACGTGCAGGGTTTATTAATAAGAGTGTAGTCATACAGGCAGTAGGTCAAACACCAGCAAACAGTAACAAGAAGGCAAGGCAAGAGAGTAATCCAAACACAGGCCATGGTCAAGGCAGGCAGCAAACAATCATCAAACAAAGAAACAGTCCAGGGTCAAAAACACAGGCAAGGCAAGGGACAAGGAACACGGAGACAAGGTCGAAAACAAGGCTAAACAATACTCAGCCATGTGTGTGTGTTTGAGTGCAGCTTATAAAGTGTCACTGATGGGAAACAGGTGTGAGTGTGTGATTAGTTCCTAGGTGGGGACTTGTGGGAAATGGAGTCCATATAATCATAATAGAGGACGGACCCAGGGCACATGTTACGATTCTCAAAGTTCAATGCAAAAGGAGATATTTTCTTTTACTGAAATTGCTTTTAAAGACTACAACAAACGGCTGGTAGAGACTACAACGAGCTTCTTCCCGGGTTAGTGACATCACAAATCCCAAAATTTACATATGATATATCCTACCCCCAGGGACACTCAACAAAGGGGGCGAGGCCATGTTGGGCTGCTTTAGAGAAGAGGAAGAGTTGTTGTAGTAGAGTGTTGTTGTCATGCCGTCATTTTACACTGGACTGCTTCACAAACGAGGGTCAATTCAAGCTGGATTTGCACAAAATATTAACATGACGGCACATACTAGTGGATGAGTTGAATCAGCTCCACAGCAACTACATAAATTTATCCACTAACCATTCAGAAACGTCCAGCTTCATTCTAAAAGTTGTAACTTCTTCCTGAGTTTCTCCATCAGTGTCGACTCCGGTTTGAACAATGTAAGGCTGAACACCGTTACTGACAATCCTCATTTTGGCTGCGTGAGATTCTCCAGCTTTGTTGTTGTTGAGAAACCGAGGCCTGAGCTGTTAAAGCTGATTTTTATTTTTTTATTTTTTTCGGGCCTACTGGATTTTTCACTATGTTAAATTGGGTCAAAAACTTTTACAAACTTCATTGATTATATCTAAATAGGCCAGACCATCTCTAGACAATGCTGGTATAAAGTTATTAAAACTTATTAAATTGTATGACCAAACTTTTTTTTCCATGAGTGAATTATATTGTGACTACTATTTTGAAGTGTTGTGTAATGATGTCGTGTGTGAGAATGGAAGCGAATGAGTAAAGAAGATGGATGAAGTTCACTAACCCTGTGCTTTACTGCTTGATAACTCCTGACAGACACCACATAATACAGCTGTTGACATTGCTCTTTCTCCTTCACAGAGCCATTCACAGGGGAAAACCAGTCAAAAGGCGTCAATGGAATGAATCAGGCAGAGTGAGTGTAGCCTATATGTTCTTGTTTTACACTCTCCTTAAATGAAGGTAATGAAGTGTAGTTGGTCCACACTTGACCTTTATTTCCTCGTGGATGCAAAGGTTGGCTTGGAATTAGATAAGGGGATTCCAGTCCCCCCCGTGTCCCGATTTTGGATTAGGAGTAGGAGTGGTTTTGGCAGTGAGAGAAGGCCCAAACATGTGGAGCACTGCTTAATTCTCAGCTATTTCAAGCTGGGGTCAACTGTTAATGAGCTCGACTCTCACAGCAGACTTTCTGCCCACAGGAATAGTGTTGATTGAGGGAAAAAAGTTTGACTGAGAAAAGGCACTCTCTGTTTTTGCTATAAACTTTTCAAGGTCGCATGCTATCCGCATTTCATGCCAAAAAGACAGAATTCTGAGCTAGCAACTAACATTTAAAATGAGGCTAACAGCATTTAGCATATTAAGGACAACCGCACAAACCCAAACACTGCTGGGTTTTGTCATGAGGTTTACTTACTGAGAAAAAAAAAAAAAAAATGCTGGAAGTGGGTTTTAATCTTGCATCCAATCTGTCCATTTTAACAAGAAAACAGCCCCAGTATGTTTTCTTTGGCCACTTTTTTTTTTTACTCCAGCAACCAACATAGGCTAATGGAGCCAAGAGGAAAATATCTGGGACAAACGTTTCTATGGGCAATTAAGTATGACTTAACATTTATACAATTCAGCCATTCTGAGAGATGCCTGCTGTGATAGGGCAGAGAACCTGTGTGTGTGTGTTTGGCTTCTGTCACGTCTGCCAGAGTCAGTGAGTGTAATGACGGCTCCGGTTAGGCCCCATTTAGGTAACCGTAGACATTTGTATATTTCTTCCGGTTGTCCTTGGGGTTTCTAATGAGACTGCTTATTGTGAGTAGTAGAGGAATGTCTCTGAATTGGTAATTGTTTTCTTAAGCTAGAGAGAGCCAGAGAGAGAAAAATGAAAGCAAGCAACAGGCTGCTGGTTGTTATGGAAGTGAATACATGATGAAGCAATTCTCACGCACTGCCATTTTTGTGCTGAACTCCTTCCTGAAAAAAAAGATAAACTTTGTGAAGAAAATAAAGCCTAATTTTAGAACCATAAAAATTGGCATATGCATTTGTGTAAATAGTGGCAGATGCTTTTACCCCGGTGTAAACAGTAAAACAGTACTGTCTAGCACTTCTATTAAATTACCATATAAATTAATATTTTAATATATTTAAATATTGAGTTCTTTCAAGTCTTGTGCTTGAACGGACAAATTCACACAAAAATTATGTCAACTTGCCCATCTCGGTAGGTGTCCAAGCAAACATACTTGGTTCTGTTATGTCTTAAAGTGACAGCAGCCTAATTTTCCTGCTGTCGGTTTTTAATGTTAATCAAACGACAAAAGACAAGGAAATCACTCAGCTGATTGCGATTGAATAGCTTCTGTAACTTTAATAAGTATTAATCTTTAATTTATACAGTCAAATATGCAATGTTATTGTCATGTTTCCGCCCACTGCTGCTTCCTTCCACTCCCCACCAGAGGTCTCCGTTTCACCATGAAGACTTTTTCATTGCACACACGCAGTCACTTCACTCTGGACTACATTTCCCACAATCCCCCAGCTAGGCACTTATCACACTCACACCTGTTTCCCATCAGGAACCCTTTATAAGCTGCACTCCCTCAGACACAGGTTGCGGAGTATTGTTTTGGCTTTCGTTTGTATTCTGTGTTTTTCCCTGTTGGCTTATTTCCTAGTAGATTTCTTTCCGCATTCTGCCTTGCCTAGCTGCGTTTTTGACCCTGGACTCAATCCTTGTTTTTGCTTGTTTGCTGCCTGCCCTGACCATTGCCTGTATTTTTGAATAATTGCCTTGCCTCTTCTGATTCTGTTTGACAGTGTTTGACATCCTGCCTGTTTGACTTCGCTCTCTTTTAATAAAGCTTGCTTTTGGATCTACCACCCTTTCGTCATTTTACATTTGATTTCTTTAATTTCTGTTCCTGAAAACTACTATTAGATACCTTAACCTGAAAAGCACTGTTTATTTCATTTGCATCTATGCTCTATTGTATTTATTTGTGTTGTTGCTTGTAGTTGGATTTCTTATTTTCTTTATTTTTATTTGACAGTAGTCCTTTTTTCCCTGAACATACCACATACAAACCGAACCAAAACTGTGACTCGTGATACAAACTGAACCGTGAGTAGTTTCAACCGTTACACGACAATGATGTAAAAAAAAGGAAACGTTTTTCCTTTATACAGATGACAACATTGTCAAAATGATCCCCATTCACACGGATCTGCAAAAACAAAAACATTGTATTATGCATTTTAGACCAGTAGTTGGTGATGTCAATTTGTAAAGAAAGATTACGCGACTGCGCACATAAGCATTCTTATACAGAACACCCGCACCAATCACACATAGACTAAACATGAATTGAAACAAAAACATGAACTCACCAAACAGAGGTTTAAAGGGAGCAAAGCTAGACAAGAGAACAATGAAACAAGAGGACTATATATACAGAGAGACTAGTGGCAAACAAGGAACACCCGTGAACAATCTAGACAATGAACCAATCACAAAACAGAACCGATAAAACACATTAACCATAACTAAATCAACCAGTTACAACATACACGAGGACAAGGGAATCACATGACAACAGGGAGCACATAACAAACAAATCAATGAAACAAAGCATGAACTTGAAAAATAAACCATGAAACATGAACTTAACACCAAACAAGACGTGACAGTAGCAGATCTATTCCACCAAGACCAAACATATCAACATTGTTATACCCATTACCATGCCAAACACTCTGAGAGTTGTCATGACAAAAATATATTTAAATACATGACATACAAATTTCAATAGAAATGGCATTTAACGTATATTTGAGATTGCCGTAAATGCTTTTCAGTACACTTTAACCATGTTTCAAAGACGATAAAATTAATTATGAAATTACATATAAAGATGTACTTAAATCCTACTTAAGTGGATCAAAAACTGTACATTTCTGAAAATTGTTGGCAAAATGTGCATAGAACCTTTTGTCACATTCAACCAGATTAACCTCATTTCAGTTCAATTACTGTATGTTCAGCACTTAATGTGGTAGTTCTCTAAATTAGTATGCATGATTTGTAGAGGATGGTGTTTACCAGAGATAACATCTTGTAATATTGGAATACAAGGAATATTTAATTACCTCACTTGGGTGCTCTTTGAGATCTTTTCAATTTCAGGGGCCAAAACAAACAGCTTTAGGTGTCGTCTCTCCTGAATTGTGACACAAAGTGATCGTGCTGAAACTCTGAGATTGCGAGCAACATCAAGATCACTAAAGTTTCCAGATGATCGATTCTCCTCAGCCACAGCCGGACTCTTAGCAGGGATTAAAGGATGTCATTGAAGCCCTCTGTCCTGTCTGAAACTGATACCAGGATTTAATCTACAGTCTCCATGGTCAGAAAATGATGGTGATGGAAAACTAAAGCTGTATTTCTTTCTGCCGCCTTATCTAATTAGATTAATTTAACTTTAGAATCTGTGCACAATCTTTTTCATTGATAATACTAATACATAATGCTTCTTTCATCTTTCCTCTTGGGAAAAAATGCCTCCTTGGCATCTCAATGAGGAGAAAGTTGTAGCAGTGACAAAAATCCATACAAGTAAAGCCACAATTGTTTTTTTTGTTGTTGTTGTTTTTGTTTTTTGAGACTGACCAGTATTGACAAAGCCAAAACTGAAAAAATTAATAAAAATAAAAATAAAAAAATAAAATAAAAATGTACATGCTTTTGTGTTATTTTCTAGTCTGACTGGTACGGAGCCCCACACATGACATGAGTAAATTGTGCACACAATATAATATTTTATTCCCTGATTTTACTAAATCGTGGACACAATATAAAAATTAATTCCCTCAATGCCATGTTGTAACAACCCTTTCCCTTGTTTTAGTTAGATCAAAACGAGGGAACGAAAGCAGTATGGCATCAAAAATGTGAAATTAAAAATGGAATGTAAGAACTTTTTGGTTGGTGAAAATCATGTTTTGCCAAAATTAAGGGGGAAAAAAATGCTCCATACATCTAACAGCTGTTAATAATAAAGTATGTGTGATGTCAAATTACACAAGATGGAAGACAGTGGGCATACAATTCTATTGAATATTTATTGTGCTTTTGTGGTGTGCCATTTGCTATAACACAAAAGAGAGAAACCAGCCAGTCAACGTCTTTTGTATGGCCTTCTTATTCTGACAGAATTCCAAATCAGATTTGTGAAATATAACCTTTACATTTTGAGAAACAAAGTCAGAATTGCGAGATTAAGGGCCCTATTTTAACGATCTAAGCGTATGGTCTAAAGTGCACGGTGCAAGTGCACTTAGGGCATGTCCGAATCCACTTTTGCTAGTTTAACAACGGTCTAAAAGATGAGGAAAAAAAAGTTATAATTAAGATATATAACCTCGCAATTGTGAGAAAAAAAAAAGTAAGAATTCCAGGATATAAACTCGCAATTGTGAGAAAAAAGTCAGAATTGCAAGATATAACCTCTGAATTGTGAGGGGAAAAAAAGTCAGAATTGCGAGATATAACCTCTCAATAGTGAAAAAAAAAAAAAAAAANAAAAAAAGAATTGCGAGATATAAACATGCAATTATGAGAAAAAAGAAGTCATAATTAAAAGATATAGGCTGTTTCTCAATTCCAAGAACGCAGAGAATGGACTTGCGTTCTCGTGGAGTCCGGTCTTGCCAGGCGACCTTGAAAGAACGAACTCGGAAGGACGCGAGGACACAGAACGCATCATTTGAGAATTGAGATGTGCTGCGATCTTGTTGCTCAACTGATCGTCCCAGCATATCATAAGTGGCTAATCACAATAAATACAACATAACATCACAAACAATTGTCATAACCTATTAAAAGATTTATTTCGTATTATTATAGACATTGTTTTCATATAATTTTATATTTTTTTATTTCACCGTGTGTATTTATGAAAATGAGTAGCCTTTGTGTTACATGCAATGTTAAGATTATTTTTTATATTCCAATAAAAATACTTTCTTCAGGTTATCACTTAATTAAAATTAAGCAAAACAAACGATTTACTTTCATGAACCATCACGTATTTGCGAGCTTGTAGCGGGAATCTCTAGCCTGACGTGGTCATACTCAATTCTAGTTCGAATATGATTCTGATACTGCTCCATTGGGCTTTGATTATGGGGGCGTATTTCAACCGATCCAGGAAAGACCTCAATTGGATAGACCTACAACCAATCAGAGCTACAGAGTAAGTGACGTGTGTTGAGCGACGCATAGTTGTCAACAGAACTCAACTGCACACAAATTGAGTATGACCACGTCAGGCATCTTTCCCACCGACAAATGCCTTGATGGCGGTCCTCTGTTCCTCTTTTAAAATTAATGCGCTGTCGATGTCGTCTATAACAGACGCGATGGCGGAATCTACACATCTCAGTTCTTCAGGTTCTTCAACACCAGCCATCATTGTTGTAAACTAATTCAACCCAAGCGCTCTTTGATGACGTGGCTGATTACGTTTCTGGTGATAATCTGTCAATCATCGCCCTGACAATGTGATTGGTCCGAACAGTTTCTGTTCGGGCATAATTACTCCTCTACGGATCGGGTCCAGACCGAACACCCCGACCTCAAAATGTTGTGGGCGGGGCTAAGTTCGGCTGGCATCCAGGCTAGGGAATCTCATAAGTGAGAACGAGAACTTTAAAGCTTGCAGGCTTCCGTATGTCGACCGCCCGCAGCGTCTTCTGGGATTTTTAACAGTTCGATTCTCTAAAGTTTGCATTTGATGCATCCTCGATATCAAGAACACATCCGGGTACTTTCATGCATCCTCTGTTCTTGCGTTCTTGAGTATTGGAACTGAACTTCGACGGTTGATGATGACGTAGAGCAAGAACACAAGGACGCAAGATCGCTTAAGAACGCGTATTGAGAAACAGCCATAAACTCGGAATTGTACGAAAAATGTCAGAATTTAGCTGACTTCAAATAAGAATTGATAAACTCGCAATTCTGACTTGTTTTCTCACAATTGTGAGTTTATATCTCACAACTCAAAATTGCAAGTATCTCAAATTTCTGAGAAAAAAGTCTGAATTGTGAGTTTACTGTATATTCTGAGAAATCTCTCACAATTCTGAGAAATAAAGTCAGAACCGTGAGATATAAACTTGCAATTGTGAGAAAATAAAAAGTCAATTACTTTTTTATTTTAATTCCCTGGCGGAGCTTCTATACTTTGTGATGTTTTTACAAATCATAAAGTTTCATTCATTAACACATTTTTGCATATGTATGCAAGGTATTTGTTGTTGCTTCCTGTAAACCCCTGACAGAAGTGTTTCAAAATAACAGCGCTAGACATCTCTCCTGATTAATTCTGGTGTTTTATGGTTATGTTCACAAACTATAGTTCCTTTTGTTAAAAATGTTGGAAGCTGTCTTTTTTGTGGCCCAAAGCAATTCCAAGAACTGCAAAGTTTTCTTCTCACAGATTCCCTCTCTACCAATGCAAATGTCTTTTTTTCTCCAAGTCTATACAATCCCAGTACGAGACGTAAGGCAGCCCGTGATCAAAAGCTCTACAGTTGTTGTAATGAGGTCCCGTCAAAAAAAACGTTGTAACAAGAGGGCCTAAAAGAGCAAATCCGTGCCTATTCTTCCCGATCCCATTGTGTGTGAGTGTTCTGGGCACAGCCGTCTGGCCCCTCTAAACCGACAGGCCGATGAAAGAAGCTTGATTCTCACGGGCCGACCCGACAAGAGCAGGTGTGCCTCAGATTCCCTTACAGCCCTCCTCGAGCGCTCACCACCTGCCTCAGCTCACCTTCACCGCCCGACAGCGCCACTTTATCACCTAAATCTATCGCTGGAATAACTTTTAAGGGTTCTGTTTTGTTTTCGGATGGAAACTTTACATCCGGTGTTTGTAATTCAGACCTTCAGGGATGGATCCTCCTGAGCATCCCCGCAGTATTCCTGCAGCTCTGGCAGATTTCTTTGTGTGATGTCTGGACTTCCTTTCTTTCCAGTAGTTTCTATCAAGTTCGTGACATTATGAATGGACAATGATGTTCCATAAAAGGCTGATCATGTTGCCTCTAAAATAGCGAGGTTTCTTTGCTTTGAGGGTTGTCACCTGATCTCTTCCTGAAAATGGATATTGTAAAAGGAAAAGGCAGGATTAGGATTCTGTTTGGCCAAACTCAAAGAACAATAATCTACTTTTTGTTTGTTTTATGCTTTTTTGTACATCATGTTTGTCTACAATGATACCTGCGTAACCAGGTTGAATGAGGTCATACTGTTGGTTAGGATTTTGTTATTTTCTAAAAAAATATTAGAATAGCCGTCACAACAATATGAGTTACATTCGAGATAAATGTCCTAATTCTCAAATCGGCATTATTAAAAAGGTTAAACTATTCCTGATCCTGATGTGTGTTAAGGTGAAAGGAATTCCTTTTAAAAAGCTACGCTTGGATTGGAATGGAATACTATACTGCACAGTATACATTATATACTATTGTATGTTAAAAAAAAATTAAAAAGTACAGTATCTGAAACATTGTCATATTTCTATGCAGTTCCACACCAAACGTAGTATCCGGTCACTAAAACTTCTTTGAAAACTCTTGCCAGGGTGAAGATTTTTAGAAACTCCGGTTGCAGTGTTGTCGTGTAGACGGTGAAACCGGACATTTTGGCTTGTGACGTCAGAAGAGGAACTGGTAAAAACCTTTTTTCCAGGCTTCTGATTGGCCAACATGGCTTTACAGTTAGGGTTATATCGCCACATGTTGATTTAGTGCTTCATAGCGTGTTTATGTGTTTTCAACTTATAAAAAATACTTGTGTACCTGTGGACTATTCATTCTGGTGTGTGTTTTGCTTGAAAGCACGAGCTCTGTCATATTCTGTGATTGTTTTTGAAGAGCGAGAGCCCTCATGCATCCCGCTGTGTGAAATACAGACTGGAGAACTGAACTTCAAATCATCCCACCGCTGGCCAGATTATACGCAAACTACGTTTCTCAGCTGGATAAAGCAAACCAGCGTCTCGCTAGTAAAGTTTTGATGGATGCGGACTGCAATCAAGGTAAAGACAATTATGGTGACGTACAGGAGTTGTACAGTAAGCACGCGTGAGTCCGTAATATTGATGCGAAAACATGTGGTCATCTTCGGTATCGCAACTTGACTTGTCTAAAATATTAAAACGCTCTTTGTTGTTGCACTGTACACATACTGTGAATTCTGAAACATTTTTTTCTTTTTTCTTTTCTTTTTTCCCCTGTAATATTTTTCATGGGTGTTTTGGTGTGCAAAAATGTATGAATTATACAAACTCCTGAATGGTTATTTGGTGTCCTTTTGAAGTCTTCAAATGTCCTCTTTTTTGGAGAGAAATCTAAATTTACAGTGAAAAATACTTGCAGAAAATACAGTTTTGTGAGAATCACCCTATAATCTGATGGTTTACTTTGCTGGATATAGCAAATGATGACAAAATGATACTAAAACTAAAAGTCTAACTGAGCCAAATTGGGCTGTCAATAGATTAAGATTTTTTATTGCGATTAAGGTATTGTTCTATCAAGTTCGTTATCCCCTTATTGTGCGATTAATTGCAATTAAAAATGTTAATCTATTGACAGCCCTATTTGGCTCAGTTGTATACTGTATATTTTCATAATAGGTCATCCTGGTATCATATAGAAAATCTGCACATATTGCATAGCACACACCTTATACAATGAAGAAACAGCACAAGTATTATGATACGATGCTATTCTGAACAAAACCATTCTCACACTTCCTGTGAGCACAAAAGCCATCATGAGAGACGTTACATCCTCTCTGAAAGGTAACATAAGCAGCATTTGGGGCAGCCCTGTGGATAAACAGGCACATCAGGGTCAGGAAGACTTTGGGAGTCAATGTAGCTGAAGCCTCTGAGACATATGCTCTCAAATGTCATCTGAGGAGACCTTTAGTTGTCTGCTATGCACGCTCAATCACACACGCATACAATTTAAAACCAAATGCAGGGCCTATTAGCATTACATTAAGGAGGGCAGGCTTGTTTCAATATAATAAGCCCCAGTGTGCTTTACTTGACTGTGAGCTGCAATCTTTTATTTATTTATTTTTATTTTATTTTTTATTTATTAATTTATTTATTTGTGTATAGGATAGACAAAATGAAAATCCCCTCTCAAATAGCAGGAGTACGATTTAAAAATGACATTACAAAAATGACAACCACAAATAAGAGTAGCTATGTTGTTCCTAAGGTATTTTTGATATGTTTTTAAAACATAGTTTTAAAAAGTGAAATGTTTCACATGTTGCTATGAGGTTGCTAGGGTGTTCTGGATGGTTGCTAAGTGCCTGCATATGGAGAGTAGCTATGTGGCTGTTAAGGTATTCAGAGTGGATTTTTTTATGAGGCTGCTACACTTTAAAAAATTGTAAGTGAAACAGATTTTAGGTAAACAGTATTGAATAGGGATTCACTGAAATGAAAATGCTGGGCCAAAACGGGAAACCGAAAATTTTGAATGCACTTGCCTGAAACCGAAACTCAAAAAATGAGTTTTTTAAACTAATTATTAATATCTTATTTTAAATAAGCT
>RJVU01068486.1:2564830-2576142 GCA_003731715.1 Anabarilius grahami
AATAAGCTATATATATATATAAATATATATATATATAATTGTATTATTATTATTAGACTTTTTAATTAAATTCAATAATTTTACTGAATCTGAATGTAAAAAAAGTCAATTAATAAAATAGCCACACTTTATTAAATATTAAATATTAATATCAATATATCAGTATATTATTCTTCATTCAGTTCTATGCAACAGAATCAAACTGAACTAGGGCTGCCCCCAACAAGATTTTTCTAGTCGACTAACTGTCGTTCATTTAAGCTATTAGTCAACGAATCGCACGTTTATAATATTTTAATTATTATACATGCGGGGGGCGGTATAATACCGCGCTCAAGCGCAAGCAATCAAGCAAAAGTAATAATTATGAATGTGTCAGAAAAAAATATCAAGGATACATTTTACTTGTCAATTAATAAACTAGTGTTTGCTGAGTCAGTTTTAGCTGCAAAGATGAAGTTGATGATGCTGCCTCGTCATCTCCGCAGTAGCCAGTGGATGCGCCTTTAGAGAGAAATGCACCTTTCATACAGATTACATAATCAGAGAGTAGCGGGGCAGGGCGGGGTTGCATATATTATCGGCTCACATTTTAAGCCTTTTTTCTCTTTCAGGCAAAAACTGAAAATGCCATTTTTGCCAGCCAAAATGGTGGTGCATCCCTAGTATTGAAATATCGTTTCAGTTTTTCTATTTCAAAATTTCATATTTAATTCAATGTGTTATTTGCTGTTTCTTTGTATTTGTGAAATTTACAAGCAATTTCTAAGTGAAAAATTTTTCTACACCATTTTTTTCAGTGTTCTGGTTGGTTGCTGTGGTGTTACTAGGTGGTTGCTAGGATGTTCTGGATTGGTATATGATGGGGATTTTAGCGTGTTGCTTTGAAGTTTCTAGGGTGTTCTGGATGGTTGTTGGTGGTTGCTAACTAGCCAACCCCCAAGTCTCTATGACATTTTGTTCACTAGATATTGGGTTGGGTGATGTCTACCAAATTGGCATCAGACAATTTCTTCAGTGAAACATCACGATGGACAATGACATCGGGGGGTTGTGTTTGAGTGTTAAGGTCTGTTAATGAGGCACGCGTCTGGAGAAAGAGGTGAAAGGGTGTTGGCGATGGTGAATCACGATGCCGGCTCAACATCGGGATGTCTTTCAGTCATCAGCAATGGACCATGGCATCGTCTATTGACCCAACCCTACTAGATATGGCTCCTTCAGTGTAATTCTTGTTTTGCCTAAATAAACCTGATTGCTTGGAAAAGTAATAGCACAGCTCAGTCGTCAAAAAGCCGTACAAATTGGTATCACTATCACACATGGTGCAGAGCAATTTATACAACAAACTTTATTATTTAGGGTTAGACGTTGGTTCAAATAGTTTGAGTATTGATCGCTCTCTAAAGGGTAGCTAGATCCATGATCTCAACGTCAGGTCTGACCTTTTAACTAAAAGGTTAAAACCTTTAATGACATCTTAAATACAAAGAATCAGCCACAAATCAAGATCAACCTCTCTTCCTGGGCAGATAATTCATTACATGTGGTTTGAGATAACAGTTCTAAATGGTACTCTAAAGAAGTAGCAAAGGGCACAGGTGGGAATTTCGAAGTAAACCTACAGTCAAGACCAAAACACAGTCCCTCAGGAGTCGCTCACATGGCAGGCACTTCAAAACTACGAAAACCATGCAGAGAATGCACAATGAGCTTCCCTCTGCTGTTTTCCATCTCAACCCTTATTGTTTCACTCCCTAGTCCTGTGTATATCAGAGCTGACCTCATTCTACCAGACTCCTGCTCCATGCGGTATCTCACAGCCTGCGGGCCACAGACATGTGGTGCTGACACAACCCCAACCAGCATCCCCAGAGTCTCGCCGCACAAACCCTGGGTCGTTCTCTCTATATCGCCTGAAGGGACCAGGTTGCATGGCTTGTTACAGAGAGGATTGTGAAAACAAACCCCTTAAACATGGCTCTGATGTGGGCATTTACACAGGTGCAGCCCCACAGTGCCTAATCCCTTTTAATAGAGGAAGTAAGAAAGTTATGTGAAATGGAAATTGCTTTTTTATTTATATTTTTTATTCCTTTTTCTCATTTTCTGTACCCAAACGCTCACAACTGTGAGATTACATCACCAGCAGGCACATTTCGACTCGCAGGCCTGTAAAACACGAGGTCCTTCATCATAAATTTAACTGTTTGTGTTGGCGTGCTCGCTCACAGTGAAGTGAAGTGAAGCTTTACATGTTGACTGTGGCGTTCCAGTTGGTAAACAGGGCTTTATGAGTTTGAACAGTCAAACTCATACTAATTAGTGTTTAATGTATGATTTAAAGACTGGATTTTAATGCTTCAAAGAAACAGACACCCCAAGTCCAACATAGTCATACCTTGTCATTAGCTAAGCAAACAAGCTAACACAATGTTGTTCTTTTCGCAGTATGCAAGCTAAGTTCCAGTTAGATTCTGGAAACAATTTAGAAGATTGATTGAAGTAGCTAGTTAAGCTGCCATGAGCTGTTAGCCATAACCTTGTACATTGGGACATGTCTAAATACAGTTTTAATACTGTGATATGTGTGATTTTGTGCAATAAACATTAAATAGACATCAACATGAACAGGGATGCAAAATTTGTCTAATAGTGCTACATTTAGCAAGCTAGAATTTAACAAATTAGATAGTATGGGGCCACATGTTGGGTTGTAGCAAGGCCGTAACCATGTCTTGAACATTGGGGGAGGGTGGGGGAGAATTTGGCAATTTCTACTTATTGAGGGGGACTTGACTATGGTGCTTACGGCCCTGGTTTGTAGTTCTAAACGTATATTTCTTATAAAAGCTTAGCAAAACTTATAAAAAGTGTTTGCTAAAAGTGCATATATATATATATATATAGGGTACAACGGGGCTAAAGGCACACCTTAAGAAAAAATGTGCTTTTCACTACTCTCAAAGTGTATGATTGCAGGAAAAATATATATATTTGTATTGAACATTGATGGAGCAACAGATTTTGTGTGAAAATAAATCATAAAAGTGGTTAATTTTGTATAAAATATTATAAATGTATGAGGTGGTGAGGGGGGCCTTTTACCCCACACATGGGGTAACAGGCCCCCCCAGCATGGGGTAAAAGGCACACAGTATTCATACAAATACATTAGCTAAAATATTATGGTATTATTAATGTCTAGGTTAATACTTGTTCAAAAGAATCACTTTAGCAAAGTTTGTACTATTTTCTGTTTATTTTGATAAATAAAAGAATCCATTTTTGTTCAATAAATATACTGTCATTAAAATAGGTGTATGTTAATATAAAAATATTTATTAAAAATACAGAAACAAAATTACTTTAAAAAGTAAAGATTCTGAAAGCATTGAAGGAGATCCCATAATATTTAATATAGATTTACAGTAGTAACAATAAATTATATTTTATTATGATATGATAATATAATATTTTTTAATTATGTTTGTTTCATTAAATATGGGTGTTATCTCTTAAATGGATACCCAATTTGATATACGATATTTGCCATCTGAATCTAACCATGTCACGTCAACAGATAGAAAAGTCAGTCAGCTATTCGTTGTCATGTTAATTACTGTGCCTTTTGCCCCAACAGCAGGGGCGCTTTTTACCCCAAATACCATACTTTTACATATTCTTCCGTTATTGAAAAACTGTTGCTTGAATTACCTTGAACAAAACTGAAATTTATTACGAAGAGCTTTGTCTGAAAATACAAACATTAATTTAATAGATTCTCATTTGCTACTTAAATCACAACATTTAAAAAAATCATAAAATATTAGATCAAACTACTTCAGAATCAACTTTGCGTTGCTGCCCATGATCGCGTCAAGGATCAGACAAATTTGCACATGCATTTTGAAAAGCGGATATTTAGGAAAGTGCTGCGGCAAGTTTTTGTGCCATCTAGTGGTTTAGAGGCCAATCAAAGGCGCCTTTTGCGCCACGGCGCCTTTAGTCCCGTTGTACCCTATATATATATATATATATATATCTTAACTAATTAAGATACTTCTCTGCCTCAGTCATCAGATTTTATGATTACAAGTCTCCTTCTTTTTACAAAAGTCCGAGGTTAATAAGCATCCAGCCTATCAGTTCACATATTCCGTTTCCTCAGTTCTTGAAAANGCTTGAATTACCTTGAACAAAACTGAAAGTCATTACGAAGAGCTTTGTCTGAAAATGCAAACATTAATTTAATAGATTCTCATTTGCTACTTAAATCACAACATTTAAAAAAATCATAAAATATTAGATCAAACTACCTCAGAATCAACTTTGCGTTGCTGCCCATGATCGCGTCAAGGATCAGACAAATTTGCACATGCATTTTGAAAAGCGGATATTTAGGAAAGTGCTGCGGCAAGTTTTTGTGCCATATAGTGGTTTAGAGGAAAATAAAATCTAAGGCGCCTTTTGCGCCACGGCGCCTTTAGCCCCGTTGTACCCTATATATATATATATATCTTAACTAATTAAGATACTTCTCTGCCTCAGTCATCAGATTTTATGATTACAAGTCTCCTTCTTTTTACAAAAGTCCGAGGTTAATAAGCATCCAGCCTATCAGTTCACATATTCCTTTTCCTCAGTTCTTGAAAACACTGTTGTAAAAGTGGCTGAAATTTATGGCTTGAACCTCGCAGCTTTAAATGGGAGATTTCCCTTGTGTTGGCTCCCTCAGCTGGGCCAGAGAGAAAGCTTTGCTCCACACACGGGCCCTGTGGGAAGGATATGGAAAATTTGCCGTATGATTTTAAAGCCGCTAATTGGAGGAAAGCCAGGGCCAAAAAAACAACTCCTTTACCTTTATACCCCTTGTGCACAGTGGTCCAAAAGGCCCGATCTGATCCAATCTGTAGAACTCATACAACTCTTAGTGGACCCTTTTCTATAGAACTTTGAACTTAGTAAAAGCTCAGTCATATCTGTGAAAGACAGATGGGTTTAATATATTATATATATACTGTATTAGGCTAACAGTTAAAGGTAAGTTAGGTATTTTTCTTTTTATAAACACTTTTTGTTATACTGGTTGAAACTCTCTTCATATCCTGTTGTAATGTGTACCTGTTGTATTTTAAAATTGTCTTACTGTTTGGCTGTTACCTTGGCCAGGTCTCTCTTGTAAAAGAGATTTGAAATCTCAATGAGACTACCTGGTTAAATAAAGGTAAAATAATTTTTTTTTTTTTTTAAATCCTGATAGCAATCAATAATAGAAGTGGTTTAAATATTAAAACATGTACATATATCTTCTGTGGAAGAAAATGTTCATCCAATCATTGCATTTGGTCCGAATGCAATTATATGATGTCCTACCTACCTGTCAACCACTGGTGTCAAAAGTATTCACATTCATTACTCAGATAGAAGTATAGATACTAGGGTTTAAAAAGACTTCTGTAGAAGTTGAAGTATCAACTCAAGCTTTTTTACTCAAGTAAAAGTGTAAAAGTACTGGTTTCAAAACTACTTAAAGTATAAAAGTAAAAGTATTGTAAGGAAAACAATGTCTTTAAGGACAAAAGCTTAGGCCGCGCCACAGGGGCCTATTGTGCACTAGCCCACCTCCTCAAAAAAAAAAAATTCTAAAGGCCATAATGATTATAATGTTATATTAAAATGTTAATGTTGAAAAATTTAGGATGCACTAGGCAACCTGTTTCTACCAACCTCCTCGCTGGTGCTTGGTTGGGACATTTTGCACAAGTTCTCTTCCTGAGTCTCTGCCACGGACATCTTCGTACTTTGCTACAAATGTCTGCTATGTCCAGTGTTGGGGGTAATGAATAACAAAGTTAGTAGAGCCTACTTATCACAACATTGTCAATCGCGTTGTCAATCGCAAACGCTAATTTATTCAAACGTCTCTCTACCAAACTACCTACTGTAGCTTAATTTGCGGAGGACGAAGAGAACGCACCCATTTGATAAACGAGCCAGTAGTGGAGAGATAATAACTTTTAAGAAATAATCTTTTTTGAGTAACGACCCCAACACTGGCTACGTCCTCCTTGCTGGAGTGTGACGTGATTTGTGTCAGGTACAGGTGCGATGGATCGCGTACAAACCAATAGGTTGTCGGAATGGTATATGTTTATACTTCTCATTCAACCACACTCAAATTCACACAGTCAGTAGAGGCTCGCGGTCTGGAGCCAGGCGAAAGTATAAACAAGACTTAAAGCTATGCAGTGTTGTAAACAGACAGTCACTGAGCACCACAAACAAACAGCAGCCGCCTTTTACAGTTCCTCCTGAGCCAAAATAACTAGCTAATGCTGCGTTAACGCCATGTCATAACTGTAATTACGAGACGGCAACCCGTGACGCTCTACCAGGAGCTGTTCACGTCCTCAGACGTTTCTATGTCAACACTATCAATGCCGAAATTAATCTGCAGCAGTCAGGTGCACTGCAAAAAATGCTGTTCTTACTTAGAATTTTTGTCTTGTTTCTAGTCAAAATATCTTAAAGTTCTTAAATCAAGAAGCATTTTCTTGACAAGTAAAAATTATTTTCTTGTTTTCAGGAAAAATAAGTCAAAATTAAGTACGTTTTTCCTTAAAACAAGCAAAATAATCTGCCAATGGGGTAAGCAAAATAATCTTATTTCAAACCAAGAATAAGCTATATAATCTTCAGTTTGGACTAAGATTATTTTGCTTACCCCATTGGCAGATTATTTTGCTTGTTTTAAGGAAAAACTTACTTAATTTTGACTTATTTTTCCTGAAAACAAGAAAATAATTTGTATTTGTCAAGAAAATGCTTCTTGATTTAAGAACTTTAAGATATTTTGACTAGAAACAAGACAAAAATTCTAATTAAGAACAGCATTTTTTGCAGTGTGGTACAAGAGCTCTGTAAGTTCTTTATTTTCACTATTATTGTAATTTTATGTGCTTTGAGACATGAGATAATTTAACGTTGTCTCTCACCTCGTGATGCTTCGCAGACTCGGTTGTGTGCGTTCATGTGTTTTGAAGGAGGCGTGGCTTTGGAGAGCGCTCTGAAGGGAAGGTGGGCCTCATGCTTTCAAAGCTAGCTTGCTTTTGCTAGCCTCTCCGAAATTGCCTACCCTACGTTTAACATAGGATGTTACGGGTTTAATACGAGTTAAACTCTGTGGACAGTAAGTATGATTGATTATCATTGGTAATAATTTTGACTCATCCTACAGTTTGTAAAAACAAAACAAACTTGCCTTTACAGAAATGCAATTACAAAGGAAGTCTATAGGACCAAATCATTCCAGATGCTGTCATTTGTATGTTGTTCAAATGTTTATATTAATTCTTCCGTATTATATTAATTATTTAATAGTATGTTAAAATTACAATGAAGTATTAAAAACTGAAAAATTTTCCTTTGCATTTATTACATACAGATGACAGCATTGTAACAATGATCCCCATTCACATTAATCCACGAAAACGGCAAAAAACGCTGTATTCTGCTGGCAGGCCAGTAGGTGGCGATGTCACTTTGTAAAGAAACACTATGCGCCTATAGACTGAACACATAATACGTATGGCATGACGCCACTGTTTTCACAAATTTGCGTTTTTGTAGTTTACAGAGATGATAATGGTATCATTTTCAAAATATTGCACTTTGAAACCCATTTTCAAAAGTTTGTGTTTTCAGTCCATTGTCATGTAAAATGAATGAATAAATGAATAAAAGGTTTTACGTTTTTAGTTGAAAACTAAACTAGTTTATATTGCATTTTTAAGTTGAGTATGTAATTAATTTTCTTTAGAGTATGTATCGAAATGTTTATTTTAATTAAATGTCTTACCCCATAGATCCCTGCATTACTCTAAAACATTATTTTTGCTGTTTTTACAAAATGCGTGATCAAATCAAAACTAGTGCTGGTCAACATGTCACAGATGCTTAAGACAAAATAAATGCTTGAAATCAAAACTGAAACTACAGCATTTACTTTAACACGTTCCTGGTCTTTTTGTGCATGATTCACTGGTAAATGTTATTCCAAAGAAATATCTGTATCTATATATTTACACTACAGTCAACAGCACAGGCTAGCAACCCTTCCTTAAGCCAGTCAAATATTGAGAGACTGGGGGTCATTAGTTTGAGCTGTAGGGAAGTTTTCAAATATGCGTCATGCTGTGAAATGGCCTGATTAAATGCAACTCAAAAGTTTCCTTTTTTTCCACCTTCAAATTGTACAGTATAACATTTTAAATTCAGCGTTTTATTTTGGCTCTAGCACCCACAATTGGCAAGTCATTCCACAGAGTCATTTAAATGCAGATGAGAGAATACCAACTCTCAATGTGTCAAAACAAAATTATCACAATTGCATTGTTTGCACCAACCACAAAATATATTAGTGGTATTTGCTAGAAAACCATCACTAGTATTACTGCTCATACTTAGGATTAGAGATTTGAATAAACCCTTAATGCCAAGTATTAAACTTTTTTTTTCACATAACATATTCCGCACCCTAAATTGTGTGGCTTGTTAAGGTGTGCTATTTCTTTTTAAAGCAATAAGACCTAAAAAAAATTTTAAAAATCATCTGGCAGATTATCAAATTTATGTAAGGGTCATTTTCTAAGGGATTAGCACGGAAGCGTGTTTCTGCCACTGAATAAAAGATTAAAAAAGGTAATTGTGACTTTTTATCTCACAATTCTGACTTATTTTCTCAGAATTGCATGATATAAACTTGCAATTCTGACTTTTTAACATGCAATTGCGAGTACCGAAGTTCAATTCTGAGAAAAAAAAGGTCTGTCTTTTTCCCTCAGAAATTACGTTATAACTCACAATTGCGAGTTTATATCTCACAAATTTGAAAAAAAAAGAGTCAGAATTGCAAGATATAAACTCATAATTCTGAGAGAAAAGTCAGAATTGCAAGAAAAAAAAGTCAGAATTTTGATTTGATTTTGAAGATTCTCCATTCTGACTTTATTTCTCGCAATTCTGACTTTATTTCTTGCAACTGTGCATTTATATTCAGCATTTCTGATTTTATAACTCACAATTGCGAGTTTATATCTTGCAGTTTTAAGAAAAAAAAGTAAGAATTGTGAGATAAAAAGTTTTACATTTTTTTTTATTCCTTGTTGGAAAGAAGCTTCCATAGATTAGATTTAAGATTATCACTAAAACAAATGGGGGAAAAGGTGAGAACATATAATACATTAAAGGAGTGACCTGAGCCAGATACTGTAAATAGACAAAATATCTTGTATTGTGAATGGGATTGTTCATCCTATAAGGAACCACCTAGCAACCACCCTAACGATCACACTGGCAACTACTCACACCATTCTCGTTGGTGAATTTTTTGTAGGAACTTGTAAAAATCACGTTGGGTTTCCAGGTTATCTTTAGTTAAAGGCAGCTGATTTTCAAGAACGCTGACCGCACATTTCTCTGTTTCAGACTTACATGTTCAAGTGCTTGTTTACACGGGTGAATCCCTATAGAGCAGCATGAATTCTCCAAAAAAAAAAAAAACACTGATGTGTTATTTTGCTGGCAGTCTCTAGATTACTAATCTGCTGACTGGGTATGTCCAATGGATTCGGTATGGTCTTTAGAGGGAATGAATGTGGGGCACAGCTCACAGTAATGAGTCATGTGCTTGGAGATAAGACTTGGAGAATGGAACATGGACACAACACTCGACCACAACCCCACCAATCACTCAAACCAGAGTGGGAAATGTGGGGCTGTCACATACAGGACGTAGTTAGTGTGTTATCTGCGCTTAGAATGGCGACCCCTGGAAAGAGGCTATAAGCTAATTCCTTGTTCTCCAGCCTGCTCCTGTTCTTATCGTTGGGAATTGTACTTGCAATTAACCTTAGAGACACCCGTCACTTCATGACAGCATAAAGGATCTTTGAGAAAATGAGCTGAAAATCGTCTGGCACTGAAACTTATAACTAAAGCAGATATAGAGAGAGTTTGACTTCAGCCAATATCAAATATGGATAAAGATCATGTTGCACTTTTACCCTCTATTAAGAGCTCTGAACCGTAACCAGTGAGTTTTGGCAAGCAGAGAAGTGTGTGAGACTGTTTCTTAAATATTAAAATATCAAAAGTCTTCAACTTTTCCCCCCTTTGAACAGTTCAAACACTATTGAACTGTTTACCATTCCTTTTTCCTCTATATTGGTTAAAGCCATATGCATTAGTTTGAATGTGTCGCAAAATCAATAGCAATTTTGGGTGAACGTTATGAGGAAAAAGATGACTAAAGTTCCTTGCACACTTTTACGTTTTTCCGTATTTGTCATCCTAAAAATTCGTCAAGCACTGAAACATTGCACACTGTCCGATGTGTATTAATTACTCCGTTGAGAAACAGTTTGAAAAAGAGAAAAAGAAAGAGGAAATATTGGATCCATCCACTCCTGAGATTGCGTAGAGAGGAAGGAGAGTTCCACCTCCTTATCAAGGAGCTGCGGGATTATCCCGAAATAATCACTGTAGGTGTAGGAAACACTTGTGTTACACATAGTCATAAAAACTTCTATATTCCATGTCTTTGTATTCCGCACTTTGTTTGTCATACAGTTCTTTGTGCTGCGAGACGAAGTGGATCAACTTGTCAGATGCCATTCTGGATTTTGCCGTTGGCTTGTACGGTGGCTCTGAATTGTCAAAACATCTCTCAAAATGGTTGCTATGCAATGCGAAAAATGCAGAAAATGGAACCCGATCCCAATTTTTGGACGAAAGTTTTGGAGGCAGTGTGTAAACATGATTGACACAACGTGGGGTCGTATTTATTTTTTAACATGCGAAAATTTCGGATGCGAATTTCGGTGTGCAAAGACCTTAACTTGAGTTTAGTATTAGAGAAAGAATCCTGTTAGTTTCAAATGTTGCTTTCGCATATATTCATTAATGTTAAACATTATAGAAGGTAATGTTAAATAATTGTTATTATACTATACGGGGCTATTGAATGCTTGAATCTGACTGGTTGAAAAATGTTCTAAGGTGTGCAATTATTTTCAGGGAAACGCATGACTAAAGTAGTTACAGGCAGGTCCTGGCCGCATTACATATTCATATCACTTCGCCAGATGATTTCAGTTATTTCCAAGGTCCTTACAGCCTACAACAGCAAAAGAAGCAAACCCACAAATACACTGACGAAGCAAAATAAATATATTAAACAATGGGATAAAAATGACATATTACTTCCATGTTTTTTCCACAAATTACATTTTATTATGTACAGAAAGCGC
>RJVU01068486.1:2576158-2636737 GCA_003731715.1 Anabarilius grahami
CCCCCCCCCACACACACACACACACACAAACACAAACACAAACACACAGTAGTACAGACACATACTCACACAGAAGCGTTTTGTCTGCCCTGATGTTTTTATCAGTAAAATAGTTTAGCAACTTAAAAGCTACATGGCATTTCTCATAGTGAGGTAATAACGGCACTGTTCTTGAAGCAGATAAACTTACAGTTTCGCTATTAGTAAAGACGCTGGTGCCAAACACTGTTGAGAGACGAACAGACTCAGGTAATTCACACACATTTAATCTCTCTCTCTCTCTAATAACTGCATTAGTCTGCTATCAATTGCTCAAGCCTCCATTACTAGCTCTAAAATGATGTTTTGGAATTAGCAACGGAGGCGTGAGATGAGATGTGTAGGATGTGTAAGGACAAAAACCTGACAAATGTCTTGAAATACAACATCTGAACAATGTCTTGAGGCATGTTAACAGGAATAATTGACTCCGGTCCATTGAAGTATTAGAATATAATGCACACCCAAGGTGTAGGTTCGGTCTCAGGCTGAAATCTTTAAATCAAACCGTTATATATAGATTACAGGGGTCTGATTCTCAAGGGAAATCTCAGTTGCATAGACAACAATATTGAAACTATTTGTAGGTTGATTCCCTGTTAAAAAAGTGTTAACACTGTGACTCAATACATTGTTTGTTTGAGGATCATGACCAGCACAGCATAACAACTGCTCAACCAATTGCATGACATTGGGGCGGGACTAACACTTTGTCTGACCAATGACAGAAAAACAATGTGGATTGTTTGGGAAACCTGTGTGAAAAGTCAATATTTTTGCAATTCAGTTTGGTAACACAATTGGGGCAGAAATTGCACAAATCAGATTTCAAGCAAAGTCTTATTTTGCTGTCCATTTTATGATATTGTTAATTTGTCTTTACTGATTTGTCTTTGCTGCATGCTCAGAATGCTTTAAGCCATGATTTTTGGAAGTAAAATTTAGAAGTAACATATGCTGTATGCCGATTCAAGGTTGAAAAAAGTTTTTTCCACCGTCACAAATAACTCAGTGGTCTAAAGGGATAAGACCTTCGGACGCCCCCCGCCTGGTGTGAGCTGTGATACAGTGCTGCTCTTTTTTTCTTTTTTTTTGCAACGTGTGGGCAAACAACCAACCGGTGATTTTTGGCAGGGTTCTGCATGGAGATGGCCGTCCAGGGAGCTGTTACTATGCCGAGTGACTTTCCTTTCCGCTCGTTTGGAGGAGTAATGACACAAAAAGAGAGTGAGAGAGCGGGGCGGCCTGTTTACCTTAGCAACAAGAGCAGCTGTTGTACGGCCGCCACAAACTTTTTCATGCCTGTCTGGAAAAGTGTTCAAAAAGCTTTTCTCAACATTAACTATAAAGTCACTGTGTTATTTATTGAAGTGATATATATATATATATACAGTACAGTCCAAAAGTTTGGAACCACTAAGATTTTTAATGTTTTTAAAAGTAGTTTCGTCTGCTCACCAAGGCTACATTTATTTAATTAAAAATGCAGTAAAAAAACAGTAATATTGTGAAATATTATTACAATTTAAAATAACTGTGTACTATTTAAATATATTTGACAAAGTAATTTATTCCTGTGATGCAAAGCTGAATTTTCAGCATCATTACTCCAGTCTTCAGTGTCACATGATCCTTCAGAAATCATTCTAATATGCTGATTTGCTGCTCAATAAACATTTATGATTATTTTCAATGTTGAAAACAGTTGTGTACTTTTTTTTCCAGGATTCCTTGATGAATAGAAAGTTCAAAAGAACAGCATTTATCTGAAATACAAAGCTTCTGTAGCATTATACACTACCGTTCAAAAGTTTGGGGTCAGTAAGAATTTTAGTTTTTATTTTTTTGAAAAGAAATTAAAGAAATTAATACTTTTATTCAGCAAGGATGCATTAAATCAATCAAAAGTGGCAGTAAAGACATTTATAATGTTNCACCGCTGATCGCACCTTCCCACCAGCTGGAGAGACCCGAGCAGCCACCTAAGAGAAAAAGAGCAATTAAAATTGCTGTTTTTAGGAACAGTCCTATAGCAATTAAAATTGCTGTTTTTGCTCTCTTTTAGAAATTTGTTTTCTTTTCTTCTCTTCCTTGAGGAGGCGAAAGGGAACATCCGATCGGCTCCGAAGCAAAAGTATGAATGAAGGTGAGTATGCCGGCCCTATTTATACCCGGATGCCGGGGGAGGGGCCCGGCATGTAAATCTCACAGGCCAATTCCCATTGGCTTGTTTTGTATCCTTGGAGGTGATTGGGCTCCCAAGTGAGACCCCATTACGTCAGTAATCGACGTAACGTCGAGTGACTGACTGAATGGGAACTAGATTTGCTCAAATGTAGACTGTAGAAATGTAGAAAATTCTAGTTATAAAAAGTTAAATAAAACATACATTTACTTTATAAATATTACACAGGTAGTTGTTACAAAACCAGTCTATTTCAATGATTTATGGATTGCTAAAACAAGGGATTTGGGTCTGTCCACACATAGAAAATCAGTGTTGACCTTGTAGACCAGCTAAACATTCCATGTGGTTAAATTGACCTTGGAAGCTGTGAGGTTGGGTAGGATTGAATGGACTATATGTCATGGATGATAATGGATGGCTTAAAGTAAAGGAGAGATCGAGACATCACCTGAGGGAAGTGCTGCTAGAACCAGAGATAATTATCATGCAGAGAATTTCTGTCAGTCAGAATCTCTCAATTTCCTCTAGAATTTTGCAATCAATTGCAATAAAAAAGCAAATCTGACCAATCTCTGTATTTGTAATATGCAACTGCAATAATGAGCACAAATTCAAACAAACCCTGCATTTCATATATCAGATATCCAATCTCTATAATAAACAGTTTAGATCAAATACGATAATAAACTCAATGTGAATATTCAACCAATTCATGCATTTGTATTTTTAAAGTCACAGTAATAAACACAACACTTATTAAACAACGCATTTGCACTATGCACACAATAATAAATGCAAATTTGGTAACACTTTGGAATGGGGAGCATATGTTCACTATTAACTAAGGCTTTTGCCTCAATAAACTCTTAATTTACTGCTTAATAATAGTTAGTAAGGCAGTTGTTGTTGTGTTTAAGTTTAGGTATTGGGTATGATTTAGGGATGTAGAATAAGGTCATGCAAAACAAGGCATTAATATGTGCTTTATAAGTAATAATAAACAGCCAATATGCAGGCTAATGAGCAAATAGTTAAAAGTGAGAATTGTTCCCTATGCTAAAGTGTTTTTACAAATTTTGTTACTGCAAATTTGACTAATCCCTTCATAATTTGAATAGCTTGTAATTTTAAAGATTTATTTCCCCTCCATATTCACTTTAAACATAAATTTGAGGGGGTAAAAATAAGCAATATCTGCGAATCAATCTTTAATTACCTATAAAAATCATTAAACCATGGGACTGTCAGGATTTTAATAGACTTTTATTAGTATCAGAGGATGCTATTTCTGTAGCTCATTGGTTAGAGCATGGCACTAGCAATGCCAAGGTCATGGGTTCGATCCCAGGGATTGCACATACTCGGATACAAATGTATAGAATAATGCAATGTAAGTCGCTTTGGATAAAAGCGTCTGCCAAATGCATAAATGTAAATGTAAATGTATTTCATATCATTTGTCTTCATATCCAAGGCCAATCAAATTCACGTGTAATCCTGTTCCTCCTTAAACAGACTTGTGTATAATTTTGGATATTATTTATGGCATTAAAAACTGTAATAACTTAATATCCACAATGTTCTCTTGGGAATTACAAGAAGTAAATCAAATATATGCTGCAGCAACCATAGATATTTAGTTGGATATAAGTCTATAGATGTGACACACACACACTTGTATATGTGGTGTACGGGGACTCTATATAGACGTAATGGTTTTTATACTGAATAAACTGAACATTCTATCCCCCTACACTACCCCTCCCCCTAAACCAACCCATCACAGGAAACTGTCTGCATTTTTTGAATAAAAAAAAAACACAGTTTAGTATGTTTTTTAAGCCATTCGGTTTACGAGGACACAGGAAGTTGCCTATTTGCCGCCATCACTGCTGAAGCTTCTCGGAAAACGTACATGACAAGCTGCTTCTTCTTCGACTTTTCCCTTGATACTCAACATGACCGCGGACCAAGATGCAGAAGTATGCACCGTAGTGCATCGTATATAATGTTATTGTCTCTCAAATGTAAAAGTCGACTCTGAGTCAATTAAACGAGTCGTTTGTAAAACAAATCCCAAGCCGTTTTGTTGTGACGTCACAACGAAACATTAGCATATTGCCCGCCTACTTGTTGTGCGCACAGATGGCAGGGAACATTGATTTTTTTCAACAATACCACTGCAGTACAATCTTTTGTTGCGTTCCCGTCATTATACAGATGACTGCTTCTCAAACCTCTGGGAGTTTAACGCAGGATTCACAAAACGCTTGGTCTTAAAATATGGATCAATGCCCAGTTTATTTGGACCAGCTTGCTCCTCTGAATCTCAACCTGTAAGTATGATTAATAATTGATGTTTATATTTTCTAGCGATTGTTCAAAATTCACAGTTTTGAATGTTATGTTGTGTAACGTACATGTCTGTATGTCTCCTGCTAACTGGCTAACTCACGTTTCTGTAATTCTGCTATTCAGATGTGGGTCCAATATTGTCAAAAAATGTGTCGATTAATGCAGCTTGTCTGTCTTATTACTTGGAGTAATGATCAAGGATGGAGCACGACTTTTGTTTACAGACTGTAATGCATTATCAGCTATTCACGTTTGTGCTCGGCTAACGTGGGAGTTTACAACATAGTTGTGGGCTCGGTTTTGCGTTTTTCATTAAATACAATACAGTGGAGCTCTATCTGTATTGTAATAGGATGTGAAGATGCTAGTCCGCACTAACTAGTTGAAGTATTCTCTCTGTAAACACTCATTGTAATGTCAAACAATGATATAGCCATTTTTTTACTTTGGTAATAGTTATAACAAAAAGGTCTGTGTACAAATCTGGCCTAAAAGTTTATCTTATTTTAGAGGTTCCCACAGGTGCACCTACATAAAGTACGTCTTATAAATAATAATGCAAACAAAGGTGACATTCACCATAGAGAAACGCCCTACTTCAGTCGTGATTGCGAATCAGTTTCTGGTTGATTGACTACTTCAGACGTTTCATCGTCAGACTCGGGCTCAAATTGATACAGTGAAAATCGATGCTATCTTTTCTGTCCATATATTGTATACAACGTCTTACGAATTGATAGCTGTCATTCAGTAATAGCAATGGGCGCGCAGTAGACCAATCACAAAGGATTGGGCCATCTGACCAATCAGAGCAGTGTAGGCTCACAGAAAGGAGGGGTTTAGAAAAACTGATTCTTTGAACTGCTTCTAACGAATCGTTTACAAAACATTGAGAACTGAGGTGAAATTAAATGTATATTATGAGAAAACGAAAGTGTTTTTTGACCTTGCATGCATGTAAACCTGTTGTAGGAGACTCCCAAAACAATATTAGGAACCTATAGGAACCTACAGGCATTATAGGGGCACTTTAAGACATGCATTGTCTCCCCAAAGGTTATATGCATTGGTTGTTGATTAGATGGAGGCAGATCTGAATGAGAGCTTACAGTGAGAAAGGGGTGGAGTTTAACCAGACTAAATGAGAGTCTGTCGTTTCACCGGAAGACTGAGTTATGATTAAGAAATGTGAGGTCAAAAAGAAAGAAAGACATGCATGGATGAATTGTTAACAATAAGATTAATAACATGCGGTTAGAAAATAGATAGGGTAAATTTTCATCTCTTGCCGATTGCACCATTCGTAGGATGCGTTGTCTTGGATACTTAAAACAAACTGACACACTTAATTATGACCTATTATGCCCCTTTTCACAAGATATAATGTAAGTATCTGGTGTCCCCAGAATGTGTCTGTGTCACTTTCTCATTTAAATCTCATTTTGATCAAAAGAATCGTGAGAAAATCGTATCGTGAAATCAGTATCGTGAATTGTATCGAATCGTTAGTTGAGTGAATCGTTACATCCCAATTACACACTAATCTAAAGTTAAAAAAGTGAAATCACTACAGATGCTAACATCAGGTTTTAGGTACTTCTATCTTTTGTAGAAGTGTCTCTTTTGTCCAACAGTGTCCCGATATAATCCCTGGGCCCTAAGCAGTGCTTGAGCTGGTCAAAATGTAGCCATCAGCCACTTGTTATGTTGAGTTTGGGCCCCATCAGGAGGGGTTGACAGCCCCCCTGGGTCTTGTGGTCTCTGCCACACTATGATTCATGACTGGCTGGGAGACGGGGGAAGTTCAAGTCTGCCCTAATCCAAACACTGAGAAAATGGAACAGAGGAAGCAGGGTTGAAAAGAAAACACAGTGAGAGACAGAGAGAAAATGTGGAGGGATGCAGTGAACTTGTAGAATGCCGGAAAAGGCTTTCAGTAGCTTGAGCGAGCTATACATTTACTCTAATTTCTGTTTGGCAGGATTACTGTATTCTAGCATTTTTTTCTTACTTTCATAAATTTTTTTCTTTACATTTACATTTTTTTGTTTAATAACAATTTAGTCTCCTAAATTATAAATACCACATGCCTCTGTCTTGCAATAGCACATAGCGGGGCCGCGATAAGAGGATAAAACTGAACCTTTTGTCCTGGGACTGGGCTTGAGGGGGTCCAGACTGCATCGCAAAGGGTAGCCCGTGATGAAGGTTTTGTAATGGGCCTAAGAATTGCTAAATGTGGCCCTGGCAATTAATGGAGCATAATTTGTTTGTCTGTCAGTTGCATTAAAGGTGCAATAGGAGATTCTCTACAGAAACATTTTTTTTTATATAACAATGAGTTCAAACCAATGAGCTTATGCTGCATTCACGCCATAACTACTGAAATTTGTAAGAGATGA
Organism: Anabarilius grahami; assembly: GCA_003731715.1. Classification (NCBI taxonomy): domain Eukaryota; kingdom Metazoa; phylum Chordata; class Actinopteri; order Cypriniformes; family Xenocyprididae; genus Anabarilius; species Anabarilius grahami. The sequence continues at coordinate 2,583,143 of RJVU01068486.1, forward strand.
AAACCTGTGACGTTATACTTGGAGTGGTTTGTGAATTTATGCATTTCAATGGCAACACTATCAACGGCGAAATTAATCTGCAGCAGTCAGGTACAAGCTTTCCAAGTTGTTTATGTTCATTATTATTGTAATGTTATGTGCTTTGAGACATGATGTAGTTTAATGCCATCTCTTGTGACGCTTTGCTGAGAGCAGCTGTGTGTGTGCGTTCATGTGTTTTGGAGGAGGCGTGGCTTTGGAGACGATTTAAAGGTAGGCTGGGATGTTATGTCGGACCTTTACCTGGACTATTCACCTCTGATACCAGGTTCTCTAAATTGTAATGTTGACATGCATTCTCTGTAAAGCTGCTTTGAAACGATATGTATCGTTAAAAGCGCTATACAAATAATAATAATAAAAAAATTTAAAAAACTATTCCATGCTGGATAAATAACCTGACTAACTCCAACCATTTTCAAGAGATTGCTAAAGATTTTTTTTTATTTATTTTTTTTTGAACACTTGGCCTGTTATTTCTGTTTAACAAAAAAATAATAATAATAATAATTCTACGCGTACTATGCTAGACTAGCTGGACATTGTCACTGCACTCATTGTTGCTTCCATTGTACTCCTAATTTGTAAGTCACTTTGGAAAAATTTTAATTGTATATGTATAAAATAATAACAGCAATATTACAGTATAAAGGTATACAGCAATTGTCTTTTAATGTAGATATTTTTGCATGTTCTAAATGATATAGAAAGCTTGTATTTCCTATAATTTAAGTAACTTGCACTTCGGGCATGTACCTATAAAAGGGTTGTCCCTATTCTCTTAACGAGTAATGAGTGTGTTTTAGGTGTAACGTGAAATAAATCAATCAGAGTCTCATCTCCCATTCCTTTTAAAAGCCAGTTGCGCTCGTGCCATGGTGGATTCACTATTTACATTGCGGAATTTGCAAACGGAAAAACCGAACGCTTCTCTAGAGAGGAAACGGAGGGTTAATGCGCACGAGCAGACCATCTATGGGATTCCACCAGATTCCACCAAAGCATTTTTATCTTTATGCACACAATATCATTTACATTGTAATCCTTTTGTTTTATTTTTAATATTTGGCATATCTGTGTGTGTAACAACTGAGTGTACGCTCATTGTGTACCCGCATATAGGCGGATAATACTAACGCACTCTTTAAATAACAAAAAAGTCTATTTCAGTTTCCTAAAAATAGCAACACGCCAACAATGCGCCTGAACACACCTTGTTTTCGGACCAGCATGCCCATGGGCGAACAGATGGCTGCGAGTGCATTTTCTATGTAAACAATGTGGCGCAGGACGTGAAAATGATAACTGCGTCAGGCTGAAATTAACAAAAAAAACTTGCGTCGTGCCTGGCGCTGCATTGCGCCGGGTGTATGATAGGGGCCCAATGTGTTATGTACAATAAGTATTACGGTAAATGTGCAGGTTCCTTTGATTAAATGTATTCTGTGCAATATTTTGTTAATTTAGCAGAATTTTTTGTGTATTTATAAGTTCTTAATTTAGAGATCGATTGAAGTTGTGAGTGGTTCTGTAAAAATAAAGATTAATAATGTAAATATGCAAACATTTTCATAAATTTTGAATGTAAAATGAAAAGGAAATTCATATAACTGTAAAAGTCTGTCAAGACATGAAAAACACCCTAAAAGTGTGAGAGAGACTACATTAAACTGATAATTAAACGTCTGCCCGAGCTACAGAGGTTCAGTCTGAGATCTTAAATATCCCTTTAATTAAAGCTATGCTGAATTCTTAACATCCAGGGACTGGATCAACTCTACACTGCATCTATATTTTCTGTTCCCTTCATTTTCAGTTCTGTCTTTCTCCATTTGAGTTAATAGTTTAGGAGATCACTTGATATTAATAGGAACTGATTTTCAATATCCGCTTTGCCCTAGAGCTCTTCTGTATGTTGGTGCCAAACTTGCTGTTCAGTGGTGAAAAGTTGCTAAGAACTCTAACTTCTAAACAGATTTAGAATGCTAATAAGGTCTGGTGCTTGTTTGGGCAGATCATTCCACTGCAGAAGACTACAAACTGAAACATAGACTGTAAAACATATGGACGACGCACCTTCAATCTCTCCCAGTGTAGAGAAGTGAAGCCGCCAATGTCCAAACATGACGCTGACATCTGGGAACACGAGTCTGCTCAGTAGTGAGCATGAAGTGGAGCCGCAGTATCAAGGTCCAGCCCACACTCCCGCAGAATTGGTTAGTACAGTTTACTGAACAACACATTATGAAATAAACAGTTATGGAAATGTAGAAATTAAAATTTAAGCTCCAATCTCCTCCCGAAAATCCTGAAAAAGTCTGTTGGTGCCTCAGTGACTACTACCCCCTGTTTTTANATCGTCTTTGGAAAAAAAAATGGTTAAAGTTTAATTTGATTGTTTAGTTTGTCTCATGTCCCATTACATTACATGGAGAGGGCGGGGTTTATGAGCTATACTGCATCCAGCCACATGGGGGCGATCAAGACTCTTTGGCTTCACTTTTCAGGACTTGTGCGGCACACTTGGTTTGAAGGTATTAAAGATCCCATGGAATTGTATTCCTGTGTTGTCATATTTCCTTTTGAAACAGGAAGTTGTTTGGGCATATGAAACAATTTTCTAGGTCCTCTAGAGCATATAAGTGAATGTCCACTTTTTAAGCACTTAAGGGGGGGGGCACATACAGGCCATTCTTTTTTCGAGAATGGCCTGTATGACGTCAAAAGAGAGAGGAATTTCTTGTATAGGCACTTCTCCCTGATAAGTTTGCACACACACATCACCCAGAGCAAGAGCAAGAGCACACCCATCAACATGCTTTGTTCGGGATATGGAAGCAGAGAGGTTTTTCAACAATAGCTGTGTCCCAATTCAGGGGCTGCACCCTTTGAAGGCACCATACATCATCGGTCTCATTTAAGAAAAATAACCATTAGATTACAATGTAATAAAGAAATGAGAGTATTTTACACCTCACAATGAATATCAGTCAATTTTATTATGGTTACTTTTTTTAAATATGACATCCTTGATGACGTATGCAGCCTTCAAATGTGACCTCCGGAGGACGCAGCCTCCGAAATGAGACGCAGCTCCTGTCACCAAAGGAGTGTGTTTTTGGTTGTGACGGAAAGATGACCTTTTTCAGCTTCCCAAAGAACCCAGCGTTAAGAGAACAGTGGATGAAGTTTGTTTTTCCAGGGCAGCAACGGAGCTCCACACGTATGTTTGTTTGTTCCTGGAATTTTGATGATGAATGCTTTGCAAACAAGATAAAAGAAAAGAGAAAAGAGAAAAAAAGAAAGAAAGAAAGAAAGTTTACAATTGTTTATATGTTCTTGAGGAGTAGATGATATTGTCAACATCAAACTGTAGATTTTATATATTAAAAGTTCATTTTAACAACTATGTTATGTTAGTATATAGAAGGTCTCAAAGCTAACAGATATGGACAAAAACCATGACCACAAACCAATTTTGATTTTATGGAGTATTTACAAACTTTACAACCTTATCTCTGTAATGTCCCCGATTTTCATGCTCTACAACACTTTAATTATTTATTCTATAACAAACTGACATGAGGCAAAGACTTTGATGTTTCATCAAAGTCCTGTTTAGGTTGCTTCCAGTCTAAAGGATCAAAAATGCTTTGTTTTATCTAATGCATTCTTCCAGGAGACCGTGATTATTTTCACTGCTATTTTGATATGCATCTATGACATACATTCTTCAAAGCCTAATGTACCACAGAGACACTCGAGCACCATTTTCAAAATGACCCTCATTACACTACTCTCATTGAAGCTTTTAGAGCCATTTTGATGGTATTGAAATGATGTCCATAAATTAGCATACAAGATCACCTTGCATGATATCATCAATGCAAATTCTACAAGATGCATGTCAAAGTGCATTATCTCACTCAGGATTAATAAAGTACAGATTATAAAAGAGATTGTTGTACTTTTACTACTTTTTGCTTATAAAATCTGATTTAATTTTCCAAGAAAGATGCCCTTGTCTATAAAACAAGGGAGATCTGAAGAAGGCCTTGTGTATACTGCTGTATAATAAGTACATTTTTTGGTAACATTTTATTTCGATAGTCCACTTTAGACATTCAACTAACTAACTTTGCAACTACAGGTCAACTAGCAGTCATTGGAGTATTAGTAGACTGTTTGCTTAATATCTGCTAACATTGATGGTCTCCCAACAGACAGTCTACTGACTATAACTTATTTATAACTTATGTCAACTTATTCTACTAACTCTAACCCTCTACTAATACTTTAATGAGAGATAGTTGACATGTAGTCGCAAAGTTAATTAGTAGTCTAATGTTGACTATCGAAATAAAGTGTAACATTTTTCAATGGATATTGTTTTCTGCTGTACATATAAATATGAACAGTTAATGAGAAATACATTTTTCATGTTGTTGGCCTCTAAGTCTGTGATTACCAAGCAAACAGCTGTAAGAAATCCCTGAAGTTCAGAGCTGGAATGAACATTACTCTGTTTATCTGTTCTAATAACACGGCATCCATCATTTTATATTACAGTATCGTTTATCGTACAATATCGTTGTTTTTGCTGGAAACTAAAAACATTTTTATAACACAATTTTTGAGTAATTCAGTGAATTAAATTATTTATACATGACATGTTCCTCATCTCATTGGATTATTTTCACTCAAACCAAAAGATAAGATTATTTATAATGAATGAGTCTGGCAGACTCAGAACAGTAACATTATGAAGTAAGGCTAGTTCTGACAAATTCTGAAAAATACACATAATTATCAATTTAGCAGAATCACAGACCCTGATTTAAAGGCAGAAACACACCAAGCCGACGATCGGCCGTCGGGCAGTTTTTGTTCGTCGGCCGACTAAGTTTTCTCAGTGTATTCTACACGGTCGGCTGAAGTTGGTCCTCGTCTGCTTTTTTTCGGACGATTCAACATGTTGAATCGGCGTCAGAGCTCGTAGGTCCGTCGGGCCGTCTAATCATCCTGATTGGCTGTTCAGCGACTGCCACCTGCTGGTTCGGAAAGGCATTTCATCTCAAGCAGGCGCAGAACGGACGTGCTACTTGGCCGTCAGCTGTCGAGCGTCGGTTTGGTGTGTCAGGGCAACTTTGGACACAGACGCTGCCGACGTGAGTCAACCCGTAGTCTGCTTTCGTCACCACTAGTTCGTCGGCGTCGGCTTGGTGTGTTCCTGTCTTAAGAGTAAGTTCCCACTGCAAACCATGCAGTAAAAGGGTAAAACAGTATAATCTGACAAGGGGACCCTTGTGTTCATCTTGCGATGTGTGTCCAGAGGTGCCAGAAGCTCCTAGTTATCAGCTTGTGCTGTTTTTGCAGAGAGGCCTGGGGACCCTAGTGGTCATCTAGAACAGGGTCCTGGTGTTCAGCTTCCTTTGGGAGGCTTTAAAGGCCCACTGGTCCAGTCCAAAATCCAGCCTTGCTATGTCCACACATCCATTCAATTCTATATTAATGAGCCAACTTGTGACGTTGTAAACAACCTATCTCTACTGCATGTAACACCAATTAAATGATTAGTTCACTTCAGAATTAAAATTTCCTGATAATTTACTCACCCCCATGTCATCCAAGATGTTTATGTCTTTCTTTCATCAGTTGAAAAGAAATGAAGGTTTTTGAGGAAAACATTCCAGGATTTTTCTCCATATAGTGGACCTCAACAGGGTTCAATGGGTTGAAGGTCCAAATGTCAGTTTCAGTGCAGCTTCAACGGGCTCTATACGAACCCAGACGAGGAATAAGGGTCTTATCTAGTGAAACGATCGGTCAATTATTTTTAAAAATTAAAATGTATATACTTTAACCACAAATGCTCGTCTTGCACTTGCTCTGTGATGCGCCACGCATGATGTAATCATGTTGGAAAGGTGTGATGTAGGTGGAAGTACTGCGGTAGGGCAAAAAACTCCATCTCATTTTCTCCTCCAACTTTAAAATCGTGCGATATCGTTTTTGTAAAGGACGTTTGACTTAGTCTTTGCACGTTCGCTTTGTAAACACTTGCCCGGTAGTTCTGACTACGCCACGTGTGACCTTTCCAATGTGGTTACGTAATGTGCGGCGCATCACAGAGCAGTAGAAGATGAGCATTTGTGGTTAGAAAGTATATATATATATATATATTTTTTTTTTAGGAAATGGCTGATAGTTTCACTAGATAGGACCCTTATTCCTCTTCTGGGATCATGTAGAGACCTTTTAAGCTGCACTGAAACTGCAATTTGAACCAATTTGGACCCTGTTGAAGGAAAAAAGTCCTTGAATGTTTTTCTCAAAAACCTTAATTTCTTTTCGACCGAAAAAAGAAAGACATAAACATCTTGGATGACATGGGGGTGAGTAAATTATCAGGAAATTTAATTCTGAAGTGAACTAATCCTTTAATAGCAAGTTCTTTCTCGTCTTGACGTGTTTGGGTTCAGCTATGTCATTTTTGCATTTTGCACGTATATTATCCTTTCATGCGAAAATATAGTAAAGCAGTTCTGCCCACTGATATCCACAAATATATCTACTGCAGTATAAATGCATATCTATACTGGTTGACACACGCTATATACCATCATTCCACCAAGTCTAGTGCTCCGTAGAGTCACTGTTGGCCTACTTGTCTTCAACTCATCAAAAGAGTACAGTAAAGTGAAAAAACTCATGTTTCTTAATGAACCTAAACACAAACCTTCCATCAAGCAACCAATATGAATATAGTTTTTTTTTTTTTGTTGTTGATTTTTTTTTTTTTTTAAGATAAAATATATTAGCAGAAAATGTGACAAGTATCAGGAGACAATGACTGTTGTTTTCTTTCCCTGACACAACTAATGCTTACTATTTCCCTTTCTTCTGCAAGGTTGCTCCTCTTTCCTGTGTAAAAACAGCAGAGGAATAAATTTGGAATAATTGCAGCCAAAGTGCCTGCCGTACTCCGCTGCAGCTTAAGGGAACGAGTAGAAATCATCTGCCGCCTTTTTCCTCCTCCAGCTCTCTGCGCACTGGTTCCCTTGTCATTGCAGAGCAGAAGTCTTGCCTGTTTAAAACAGACGTAATTAAACCTCTCTGCTCTCATTAAATATACAGCTGTCTGCAGCAGAGCTCTCCGGCACCTCTAAGTGAATGTAAATTTCCATTTCATGGTGTGCAAGAAGGGAGCGAGAGAGGAGAGTCGTTCTAGCAAGCCCAACTATCCTGCACTGCTGGCAGCACGTAAAAATTACCGCACCCCTAAAATAATTGCCCCTTTGTTTCCAGTGAAACCATGTATGGAACAGCCCTAGCATTATATAATTCATGCGTTAGGTAGAGTCACAGGTCTCCTAGTCATAGGAAAATATGGAGCTTTGCGATATGAATAAAAGTGCACTGAATGTGGTAGGGGGTGAAATTTATCAGACTTCATAATGACTTCGTCTCAAATTTGAATGCTTATGCAATATCTCTACCAGATGAAGGGACACTGGAGGAATTGCAAGGTTAATCACAGACTTAATGAACTTTCTTTTTATATTCTCTATTCAGGGACAGAAATATAATTGAATATGAATATTCTCAGAATTTAAAGGTAAAGAGTGTAATTTATGCACCATCAGCGGCTCTGTTAGTCCCTGCCATAACTCTCTCAGTCTGGCATTGGTTGTTCAAACAGATAGTCCCGCCCCCAAACTAACACCATTAGTTGAGCTGTTGCTGTGTCAAGCAGGTTGGCAGGTTCAAATAAACTGAGCAATGTTTATAATGATTGTTTACAAATAGGTTTCCCCAACCAGCAATTGGTCAGACAAAAAGATAGCCCCACCTCCAAATAAATGCCACTGGTAGAGCAATGTTGCTATGTAATTCTAATCAAACAGGGGTGCGTTTCCCGAAAGCATCGTTAGCCACGTAAGTCCCATTGAACTCTATTGGTAACGACGGAACTTGCGACCATAGTTCGCTTTGGGAAACGCACCCATGAGCTATGTTGAAAATGTCACAGGGCCACATCAACTTAGTGAATGGCTTAAAGGGGTGGTTAATTATGATTTCACTTTTTTAACTTTAGCTAGTGTGTAATGTTGCTGTTTAAGCAAAAACAACATCTGCAAAGTTCAATGCAAAGGGAGATATTTTCTTTACAGAATTCTCTGTTTAAGGACTACAACAAATGGCTGGAAGGGACTACAATGAGCTTCTTCTCAGGTTGGTGACATCACAAACTCCAAAATTTACATAAACCCGCCCCCGAGAACACGCAACAAAGCGGGTGAGACCATGTTGGGCTGCTTTAGAGAAGAGGAAGAGTTGTTGTAGTAGAGTGTTGTTGACCTGCCGTCATTTTACACCGGACTGCTTCACAAACGAGGGTCAATTCAACGCTGGATTTGCACAAATGATTAACATGACGGCACATGCTAGTAGATGAGTTGAATCAACTCCACAGCAACTACATGAATTTATCCACTAACCATTCAGAAACGTCCAGTTTCATTCTAAAAATTGTAACTTCTTCCTGAATCTCTCCATCAGTGTCGACTCCGGTTTGAACAATGTAAGGCTGAACACCGTTACTGACAATCCTCATTTTGGCTGCGTGAGATTCTCCAGCTTTGTTGTTGTTGAGCAACCGAAGCACGAGCTGTTAAAGCTCCACCCTCTTCTGTAAAGGGGGCTGGGAGCAGCAGCTCATTTGCATTTAAAGAGACACACACAAAAAAAGCATGTTTTTGCTCACACCAAAATAGGGGCAAAATTTGACAAGCTATAATAAATAATCTGTGGGGTATTTTGAGCTGAAACTTCACAGACAGATTCTGGGGACACCAGAGACGTATATTACATCTTGTAAAAGGGGAATTATAGGTCCCCTTTAAAAGAGTGAATGGCTTAAATTGTCTCATAGCATATTAAACCGGGATAGAAGAAAGTGATTTAACTTTGAATAAAATTACACACAGCACCTTTAAGTTAGAGGTAATTAGGTGGAATATCTGGGACAGATTTTCACATTAAAATACTTGTATCACAGCTTAATATGCAGAGACAACTAAAAGTAAGCCGTTGATTGGTTTCCCTCAAAAGTGTAAACCTGTGCCTCTGTGGCATTATCATAACATTGCACTGTTTGTTTTGGAGCATCCCAACAAGCCTGGCTTAGCAACACCTCAACTAATGCTGTGAATTTTGGGCATAGACCAATGGCAAACTGGGCTAGTATTTGGGAAACATGTTTGAAAACAAGAATTGTTTTTGGTCATTCTAGTGGTACGGAAATCACACACTTTAACTGAGCTAAATGAAAGATGTATTAGGGCAATTAAATGTTTTTAATCTAATTAATTAATCTAATTAATCACAAAGTAATCGCACATCAAATTTGGCTGAGAAATTACCCCCAAAATATAATTTAGAATCATTATTGTGTAAAGTATCAAAAAAGTAGCTAAAGAAAGACATGTTTTATTTGATTCAGCATAGAATTTATTACACATCAATTTTTGGACCATGAGGGTAAGTAAATGATGACTGAATTTTCATTTTTGGGTGAACTATACCTTAAATGTCTTTATATATATACATATATGGAAATATTACATTATTTTTTTTATGAAATTATACTCTAAATAAGAAACTAAAACTGCCTGTGGGTGGCAGTAAATGTCTTAATGTTTAAGTCATTGAGTGAGTCATTCATTCATTCATTCATTCAATTCTTTCCAAACGCGGATTCAGAAATGAAATGCCGCTGTTTTGCTCAGAGAGAAACTAAAAGAAGTTCTGCTTTGTCTTTATATTTTTGTTGTCAAAATTGAGCAAATCAGACAATATTGTCTGTAAAATAAAACAATATTAACTTCTGCTTTATCGAACTGTTGAATAAAATCAGCATTTGCACTCATGCTAATCTGGACAGAAAAATAGCAGTCACGTGAGATTGCGCTCGTTACTCTCGTGATATAGCTTACCTATATTAGGGTGAAAAATGTGTCCCAATCAACCTGAATTCACCCTATATGATGTAAATATGAAACAATAACTCATGCAGGGGCATTTTTTGCCCCATATCTTAGGTTAGTCGGATTTTCCTGTGTTAAGCGTATTAATTCATGTCTAATGTTTACTGTGGTGTATTATATTTGACAGGTTGTCATCATGGTACAGGTGAGTAAGCATGACAATAATATTTCCATAATTTCTCCATGGTACAAAAACATTAAAAGCAACTGTTGTGGAAAAACACTGTCAAGTCGCAGGATTCAGACCAATTCACTAGTAATTCACAAAGCTTCAGGCTCTTGTTATCTCTGGTTCACATACCCTTACACAGACAACACTCTGCAGTGAAAATGGTCTAGATAGTGATTACATCAACACATATCATTCTAACAGACAGCAGGGGTGATTGACAGCCAGAGTTAAGGAGGAATGGCCATATCACCGCTCCCTGGAGCCATGCAGTTCAACACTGAGGGGATACTGGGACAGAAGCATTTCTGACAAATAAGGGAATGTTGTGCAATTCTGGGGACACACATTTCTATATAGGGGGGAAAAAATGAAGGGGTGACCAATCGTAGAGGCTCTTGAGCCTTAAATAAATGCTCATTGTTGAAACTCGAGGTCTCAAGATCTCACTGCCAGTCACTCACCCTGCCAAAGCACATCTATAATTCAACTACATAAGCCCCTCATACAATTCATAGAGCTGGTGTGTGTGGATGGGGGTAGGCATCCTGCCCTTAATATTCTGTGTCTCTTCTTTCACCTGATCCTGTTGCGTTTACTTTTTAATTTCATGGCTGAGGCCAGTATCATCTTGACCACCCACCCGTTCTCTCAGCGTGAAAGGTCGCATCACCCTCACTCACAAATTCAATTACCTCAGTCGGCCGTACCTCGCTCTGTCATGCCCTCCGCTTGATGCAGCTGTCCACGATTTGTCCACTTCATTCTCCATTTTCACTAATATCTTCCACATATAAGAAATTTCATGCCTATCTGAGGATTTTCTGCACTATAAAGACATCAGCGAAAACCAACCATAAATCAAATGGCTGCACTGATATAGTAGTGCATTCTCTCTGAGTTATTTACATGGATCAGAATAACCTTATAGAAAGACGCTGGGGAGGAAATCTGCTGTTTTTGCCATCACTTTCTGCGTATTTAGTTTCAAGAGTTTGTTGCCAAAACAAATATCACTATTGCTATTGCTAATATCAAGCAGAAGGATTTATCTTTTTTATTGTATAAATATCAAAACATCTTCAACAAAATTTTACTGCAAAATTCCATAAATCTACTACAATTTAGTGAGGTTAACAAAAAAAAAATGTGTCCGTTTGGGGTAAGAAAAAATAACTTATTTTACTCATCTTGATTTAAAGATATTTTAATATTTTAACTGGGAAAAAAATGAATAATACTGATTAAGAAATGCACTGTACTATGGAAGCTTGTTTCCACCACCGCATAAAAAATTAAAAAAGGTAATTGCAACTTTTTGTCTCACAATTCTGACTTCTTTTTTTTTCTCAGAATCAATTGCGAGTTATAAATTCAGAATTGCATGACTGCAATTGCGTGTTATAAACTCCTGACTTTTTTCTTAGATTTGCAAGTTTATATTGCAATTATGACTTTATAACTTGCGATTGCGAGTATATATCTCATATACTCGCAATTGCATATACAATTCTGAGAAAAGAAGTCACAATTGTGAAATATAAACTCGCAATTGCGAGAAAAAGTCAGAATTGCAAGAAAAAAGTCAGAATTGTGAGATATAAACTCGCAATTGTGAGAAAAAAGTCACAAGTTTATATTTCGCAATTCTGACTTTATACCTCGCAAGTCTGAAAAGAGAATTGCGAAATATAAACTTACAGTTGACAGAGAAAAAGTCAGAATTGCGAAATATAAACTCGTAATTGCGAGAAAAAGTCAGAATTGTGTGAAAAAGTCAGAATTAGGAGATATAAACTTGCAAGTTTATATCTCGCAATTGACTTTTTTCTCACAATTGTGAGTTTATATCTTGCAATTCTGACTTTATAACTCATAATTCCAAGCTTATATCTCCCAATTGTGAGGGGAAAAAAAAGTCAGAATTGTGAGGCGCAATTATCTTTTAAATGGTTTTGTTCCATACTGTACTGATATGCATATAACTCATTTGTGCTAAAGACACGAATGATACCTCAACTCTAGGGGCTTGTTGAGAAGAGTGTGCTATTATGTTTTCTAAAAATCACATAGGTCAACATTGAGGGAGGGACCAGAGTCATAACCGGAGACAAGAAAATCATAGCGGCAACTATCCAGAGCTCCCCTAGAAAACATTTTCTTCAAAAAATGTAAACATTTAGCTGATAAGCTCTATGTAGATTTGTTGGCATAAGCAATGCTGTGCAAAATAAAAATAAAAACTATCCCCAATTATAAAAAGAAAAGTATTTTTGAGAAGTGTTATCTATTCACCGAGTGTTCCTCTCTTTCCTTAGCCTTGCTATTTGATATGCAGTATGCAAATATGATTCATAACAGATAATACTGAAATAAACTGCAGCATGAGTCAGGTCCAGCTGTCAGCAGCCTAAATAAACACATCAGCTCTTGAGAGACCAGTGGTCCAACACGGCTCCGCAGGGGTGGCCACAAACAGGAAGACTTCAACTTCTCGTCTGAATAAGGACTGTCACTCTTCCTGGATAGAGCTGCAAGAGCTGGAAATGTGGATCTCTGTCCCAGTAAGTGGACTTGCTCTGAGAATTCCTGGAAGCTCTGCTATACCTACCACAGCTGGTTATTTAAAGAGCCCTAAACCAATGTTTTAATGTCACTGTGTTCAGGCAGTAGACCACAGAACCAGGCCTTTCACTCCAAACCAAAATGCAATTCTGTGTGTTGTCATGGCAGGCAAAGAGGCCATCTCAATGGTAAACGCTTACGGTAGAAACCCCCCTCCTTTCTATTCTTCAGGCTCTCTGTGTTTTACTAAGTCTGTCTAGAAAAGCACATATTCTTGTCTTGTGGCAAATGAGCTGTGATGCAGGTACACACATGTCTATTCCTTATATTTCATCATGTCTGGGCCCTGCCCCCATACATGTGGGTATGAATGTTTAGAAAGTCTTCCTCTATTGTCATATGCTGTCTCCATAAAATAACACAATCCACCGAAATGTGAAGTTTTGCCAACAGAGAAATTAAATAGAACCAAAGAAAAAAAAAGTAAATGTAGTTGTTGTAATGTAGATATGTAGCTCAGTAAAGAATTTTAATTGAAGACTATCATGAAACAGAGTTGTCATGTGCGCCATTATTTAAAGATGACCTGACTTTGTTGTCCGATAAAATAAGATTCCCCCCAAAATTGCTAGATCTTGCTTTAGATATAAGCGAGAGGAAAATGGGCTATTATCATTTCATCTTCCTTGGACAAAACATCCGATAGACACATGAAAGCAGGCGCCAAGTGTTTATGTAGGCAATAAAAACAGGAACTAGGCACCTGAAGACAGTCCTCTAATCCTGACCAGCCATGGCTCGTCTGTAAGGGCAGGTGGGGCAATGCCGTACCAAAATATTCATCCAAAACATAGAACTCTATATAAACTGAATCAATAAAAAAAAATGTAAATTTGTTCAGCATTTTGCAACAGATATTTTTCAGATTTTCTAGAATATTTTAAGTCATAAAGTGAGCAGGATATATTGAAATTTGAAGTATGACTTCAGCAGGTGTGTATTATGATAATAAGCAGTGCAGTGGGTGCCTGAGTCCTCCCTAGCTCTACAGCGTCCCACATATTTCCAATGTAAATCTGTGGTGAAAAATGGAACTGCAGCACATTCTAATTGAGAGCCACTGTGGCAGATTTAAGACTGATCAGCTTATTTTCACATTACCACACGTAAACCTCGCTCCAGAACAAGACGATATCAATTCGGTTCAACTATGTGTATATTAGTCTCCATCAGGTCAGTAACTTGGCATGTCGGTTCTTCCTATTTGGTATGGAAGCTTGTTTCTGCCATAAAATAAAAAGGTAATTGCCACATTTTATCTCACAATTCTGACCTTTTTTCATGTAATTGCGAGTTTATATGCAACGCTATCTCATGACCAATTCGTACATATTTTACAAGGTGGCTAATTCATATGATGTCCCTCATACAAATTAATATGATAAATTTGTACGACCTACCCAGTGACGGGTAGGTTTAGGGGCGGGGTTAGGCGTAGGTCATTCGTACGAGTTCATACAAATTTGGCAACTCGTAAAATACGTATGTTTAGCAAAAAGCATATGAATTCGTACGAGTGAGGTCGTACGAATTCGTACGATTTAGCCACCTTGTAAAAAACGTACAAATTGCTGTGAGATTGGGTTGTTTATATCTCACAATTCTGTCTTTTTTTTCTCCGAATTGCGAGATATAATGTCACAATTGCGTGTTATAATGTCCAATTGCGAGGAAAAAATAATCTCAGAATTGCGAGTTTGTATCTCACAATTCTGACTTTATATCACAATTGCCTGTTATAAAGTCAGAAATGCGAGATATAAAGTCACAAAGCTGAAAAAAAGTCAGAATAAATTTATATCTCGCAATTCTGACTTTATAAAATGCAATTGCGAGTTTATATCATGCAATTCTGAGAAAAAAAGTCAGAATTGAGTGATAAATACTCGCAATTGAAAGAAAAAGAGTAAGAATTGCGACTTTATATCTCGCAATTCTGACTTTATAACTCACAATTAAGTGAAAAAAAAATTCAGAATTGTGAGATAAAAAGTCTAAATTATATTTTATTTAGTGCCGGAAACAAGCGTCCATAATGTGGAGTAGCATTTTAAATTAAGTATAAATTATTTTGGTTTAAACATGCTCATGGGAATAGCTTGTATAGTTTCTGTTGTTCTGACTTTCTTTTCCGTACCAGAATTCCTCCACAACTTGTAATATTCAAAAACAAAATTCTGAGGCCAAAAAAACAACAACATTAAGGAGATAGCATTCTGTGCGTGTGTCGTGTGTTCTTAAAGCCTGTCAGTTAGAGCGCCACCCGCAGGCTGAATAACGCAAGGATGTTAGACCTCTGCCAAAAAGTGTTTTGCATGTGTTCAGCGATTAGAAAATAAAGTTTCAAAATGTTTATGATAAACTAGCTCTAAGATCCAGAATTTGAGCATGATCTGAGGCAGCAGAAAGGGGTAAACAAGAACTAGTGACTTAATTTTGAGTCCAACTACTATAAGCTTATCAGGTCTGTTGAAAATGTTCACTCCTCTATTGGTTTAGAAAACTCCCTAACCAAAATGTTTGAGTAAATCAATTCAGTTTAGCCTTGCAATTACTGTATAAAACCCAAATCTGCAGAGAGGGGACTACATGTCATCCAGCCTGGAGCTGCATGGCCATTACACCTCCACTGGAAATATGTGTTGGGTCACATGAGATTAGACGTCCATTACATCATCTGGCAGTGCTGAGTGTTCAGATATTTTCTATTGTGTTTCTGTTGTTACAGGGGCCTGATCTGTTTTCACACTAAATCACCTGCAAACCTCTCCTTCTTCACCTCTAGATTCATTGGAATTACCTCACTGTCAGGTCCGGTCCTTTCAAACATGTGGAAAGAGGATTAATGGACGTTTTACACAGCATGCTTTTTTTTTTTTTTTCGCCGTCTGTGAGGGCCTCTTGAAGGAAAAAAGAAAAGGAAAACAAAGCCTAGGGTAAGAGTAGGAAAGCAGGAGTGGCTGTACTTCGGTAAAGCGTGTAATCTAAAAACACAATTATCCAAACAAAGCCCCTCCATTCCCATCCCACGAGCGCTCCTCCTGGTTTAGAGCATCACCCACCTCCAGCCTTACAATAACAGTGGGAGCCTCTGAGATATTTTCGGCTTTCCCAGATTTCCTCGCGGGAGAAGAACAAACACTTAGCGGTTTCGGTGTGACCTCTCGCACTCTCTTTCTCTCTCTCCGTTCCTTCTTCTCCCGGCCTGTGTTTGTTGGCATAGCTTAGAGCTTTATTAAAGCTGAGACTGATTGGTAAATAAGAGTTTGAGGAGGGGTTTTCCTTAGCTTGGATCAGTTTGATCTCCCCGTCAACGTCCTAAAGGGAGAGAGGGTACGATTTACCAGGGTTTTTTTTATTATTTTTTTTATTGGTGAGAATGGTAAACATAAAGGGCTTGCCAAAAAATGAAGGCAAATGCGATCATCCGTCCATGAAAAGGTCTTTGATGGCAGGCCTTTTCTTTTGGTGCTTGCATTCTCTTGAAACAGGCAAAAGCCACCTTTGGTTAAAGGAGGGCGCAGAGGCTGAAATGCGATCTTTGTACCTTTTCAAGGCATCAAGCACAGGTGTTCCTACAAAGGCATTGACAGGTTTCTCATCTGGCCCAAGAGAAGAGGTCAGGAAATATGGCGCAATCTGAAATTCTTCTTTGAAGGCACGCTGTAAAAACATAGTGAATGATCACTATTTGACAATAGAGGTGCATGGGGGAATGTCTTGTCTAGTACTGAGTAATGCATTATTTGAAAACAGCATGAAACAGCATGAAATGACGTATGACTGTCATTACCAATCAAAATGCGCATTAATTTAAGTGCAGTGTGTGGACTTTTTACACCATTTCTCCTATTTCCATTTACCAAAATTTGTATTAATGACTACACCCACCACACCCACCACACCCACCACACCCCTCACACCCCTAATCCTACCCTTAGTGATTTATAGTGCATTTACACTTTATGAGCACATGTGTTCCCCGGGATCGAACCCACGATCGCATGATCACATGATTGCATATTGTTATTGCAATGCTCTACCAGTTGAGCTACGCGAAACCTGAAATAAGACGCAGATAAAAGGGAACAATGCATTAAAATTAAAGTGTCCTTTTGTCAATAGGGGCGCAACTTTAGCAAACGCTCCTATGGGTCGTATTTCATGAATTAAAATGAAAGTGTCCTGTTGTCGATAGGGGCACCACTTAAGTAAACGCTCCTATGGATCGTATTTCAGGGAAGTGACAAACGACCTATATGGTCGTATTGGTTGGAGAACATGTTGGAACTGCAAAACATACTTTCTTAATATCATGTTTTTAGTCAAAAATATATAAAACAAGATCAATTTATTGAAAAAGCAGCACTGCCTAAGATAAGACTCAATATTGTAGATTGTAATTACAGCTGTAATTAATTTCTGTAATTACACTGTTGACCCTACCCTTAAACCTGTACCCACACTTAAATACACCCATACCACCAAAACAGTCCCTAACCTGTAGTCCATCTCAATAGCATCAAATGTGTTTTGCAATACAATATGAACACAATAAGTACATTGTACTTATTTTTTGATGTAAGAACAGTAGTTAAGGGCTAAATTTTCTTGTTGTACTTCTAAAACTTGTTTATACTTGGAAAAAAAAAGTTGAAAAAATCCACTAGTGCAGTAAAAACAGTAAAAAAGCTTAATATTTTACTGTAGTATCTATAGTGTTGCTTCTCAAATCATCTTGTTTTTAGGATTTGTAGACATTTTGGTAACACTTTGTTTTACAGTGCCGTAGTTACACGTTACTACATGTACTTACTATAGAAATAACA
Source organism: Anabarilius grahami (assembly GCA_003731715.1). NCBI lineage: Eukaryota > Metazoa > Chordata > Actinopteri > Cypriniformes > Xenocyprididae > Anabarilius > Anabarilius grahami. The sequence continues at coordinate 2,600,854 of RJVU01068486.1, forward strand.
GTAAATTATGCATAATTACAAGTAACTAACCCTAAACCAAACCCTAACCCTAACTCTAACTCTATAGTAAGTACATGTAGTTAATTAATAGTACTCAGTACTTATTTGAGTAATTACAATGTAACTACGGCACTGTAAACTAAAGTGTGACCGACATTATAACTAGAAAATAAGACAAAAATACTGTAAGAATTTAAATCTCCCAACTTGAAGACTGTTCCAAAATGTTTTAACCACTTTTTTTTTTTTTTTTTTNNGGCAAACTCTACACTGTAAAAAAAAAAAAATTGTTGGGTTGAAAATGGACAAACCCAGTAATTGGGTTGTTTTAACACAGCTGGGTAGTTTTATTTAACTCAACTATTGTTTTAAAAATTACTGAATGGCTGACATAAAATGAACCCAAAATTGGTTGGAAATTAAAATTAGACATAATTTCTAGAGGCAACAGTAATAATCAAAAGGTCAACATTTTTTAATAAGCAATTCAAGAAATGTTTACTGGTTAATTATATTATGTATTAAACTTATTAATAAACGTTCATTTATTAAACATATTAATAAATGTTAATTTCCAGCATACCTTGGGTTTATTTTAAGCAAGCAATACAGTCATTTTTAAACAATAGTTGAGTTAAATAAAACTACCCAGCAGGTTGGGCAAACATTTAACCCAACCACTGGGCTAAAACAACCCAATCGCTGCATTCTTTGGAGTGTAATGCAGTGCCCTTCATGTATCCTTCACAGAGAGGACAATCCCACAATCCCACGACAAATCATCAGGGTTTGTAATATTTTGTAGAATTGTAATATGTGAACTTTGTATGCTTGGAGTCCTGTAAAATGTGAATCATCTTCAAAACGAATAACACATATAACACAATAATCCACAAACTTAAGTAAGCAGGATCAGGAGTATTCTGGCGAGAGGACACTGACTTGCTTATTTGGTTAAGTATGGACAATTTTTTTTTCTGAGATTTGCCCAAGCTTCCTTGACTGAATGGGGAGACGGACTGGGATCTATTGGACATTTCTGTGAGAAAACCATTCAGAGTAGAGGAAGCTGGGAAATACAACCCAGAAAGCAGCAGTGAATGGCCACTCTGAATGGCTAGTCTCTTCTGAGGCCTGTGACTTTTAAAAAAAACACGTTGCTTTTGGCTTCCCCTCTCTCCATCTCCCTCCACTTGCAGTTAAATCAGGTTTAGAAAGGGGACGAGAGCTGAAAAAAAATAAATAAATAAAAAATCACGTCTTCTTTTAGACAGAATGTCTTATTGTTTTTTAGGCAGAATTAAGATGCACAAGGGGAAGAAAGAGCCAGCTCTCTTGCATGTCTCTTTATTGACTCTGGGTAATCTTGACTCCACAGAAAATCCTTAAGCAGCTGGCCGCAAACCTTTCGGCTGAATGCTCAAGCATACAATATCTCGCTCCAGCCCTGAGGCTGTATCCCCCGTCTCCCCGCACACATACACAAACACAGTCTCTATCCACACCCCTCCAAGTCTTCCCTTCATCCCTCTGGTGGCTCTCTGAGCCAACTGGTCTGGAAAAGGCAGGATTTGTTGGTTGGAAGAGGCGACTGGTGCCAAGAACAACACAAGCTCTGGGTCCTCTGGGAATGCAGCAAATTGGTCTTCAGAAAGATACAGCTTGGTCAATGTCACTCGGGTCCAATTCGAAGCCCAAGACTTCAGGGTAAGACTCGGGGTGAAACCAGAGAAGGCTGGAGCCAATTCTGCACAAATAGACAAACTTCACCATGAAGTGGGATGGGAATTTGACTGAGCTCTAAAGTAATTGATTTCCTGTGTAAACATGCAGCTGGTCATGGAGTTGTTTTAAAAGTGTAAAGCAATAAGTGTTAGTGGTAAACCTCAACTTGTCTAGATGGATATTCGCATGCCCCAAAGAGTGCAGTGTTGAAATTCTGCACTTACCACATGCTTAGGGTGGGTGGTATCACCAAACCAAATTCTGGAAATTTAGTATACTATAATAACAAACATCCCTTTATAAGTTCTTCCTCGTCTTGACTTGTTTAAGACACGGCTTGCTTATTTATGGGATTCACTGATATTTCTAATCAGTGAATCCCACCTCACCATTTGAAATTAAATGGCCATCATTGTACTTTCACTTAGCATATTTAGATTATATTTTAACATGCTAAATTTAATCTAAAACTCCCACACAATAGCCTTAACAGAAACTAATTTATTTGAAATCCATGATTGAATCTTGTCCCATTCATACCGGACTAGTTAAATGGATATGACCATCTTAATTATTCAAGATTTGCTTTGTAAATGACATCACAGGACAGGCCACTCAATGGGATATTATTGCACGAGAACATATTGACCATATATGTGATGTGCATTATTACCTTCACATCAAATAGTGTTAGACGCTGGATGACATCTTGTTTGAAGTTTTGATGTTTGATCGAGGTGTGTTTGATGCTTTCAAAAGGGTGGGGGAGGATGTTGGTCATAAAAGAAAGGAGAAACCCACTTTGCTCAAGTTGTGGGGCACCTTTTGAAGTGTCAGACCAATAGGAAAGTGAATCAATGGTCACATGATCTCAAGTTGAATGACACATTCAATAATATAGACTCAATAAATATTACACAGAATCAGATGTTACACAAAAGCAGAAAGTTGTTTTGAAGGTTATGGTTGAGAGGCAATCCCTGTTGCTTTCCAAGCAAAGCTACTAAAAAATTAAAGTTGTTAAAGAAAAAATGGCAAACTACTTTAAAGCTTTTGACATGTAGTGGTACTTTTTTTTTTTTTTTTTCCTCAAATGATTAAATTCTTAAGTCTCAAACTGATGTGAATTGTTTTGCCTATTTGACTGTTTTAGATGCATTGAGAAGATCAGACTAAGAATAAAGCATTGGCAAGTCGGGTATCACTGGTTCATATTGTAAACAAGCATACGACTTGGTTAAACAAATAGTTTGCTACTGAAACACTACACAGTTAAAAAATTTTATATATATATATGTTATCACAAATTTTTTTGTTCTTTTGTCAAATCAACTTAAATAATGAATGTGGTTCAGATAACATAATATTTTGAGTTTCTGTTGATTAAACCAATCGCCTTCATTCTATTAACTCATTCTATTAACTCATCGAACTCAAAATTTTAAGGCAACTAGGTACATTTTTTAAGTTAAACCAACAAATCTTTTTTACAGTGTAAACTATTTTAAAATTTAGTTAAACTAGTGGCACTGCTAACATTGTAAATAAAACAAAGACTATTTGGAGTATATTTTACAAGAAAATACTATTTCAGTGTTTGATTTGAAAGTAAATCAAACACATTTTTTTCAGTCTAGTTTATGACTCCCAACACTGGATATAATCGCTCACTATATCAGGTTGCATAATTCAGTGCATGTGACATCCTGTCAGGGTTATGTCTATTCCAGTCCTTTTTACCTTTCACCTCGACAAAACAGATAATAACTATATCCAAAAGTCTTCAAAATGTAAACATGGATAAATGTTGACTATAGGCAGGAGTGTTGAGAGAAGTGATAGGGCTGATTTTAACTCTTCACACATGGACAGTAGTAAGTCAGATGTGCAGATGGGTTGAACTCAGACAGATAAGCCACTGTGATTCTACTATACATGCAAATCCTGCTCAGACATGCAGAACGCACAGACATGCTTTAACTCATGGCGAGCAGAGCTTTTTGCGACTTACATTTTATAGTCTTTGAAGTGCTTCTTTAGCACACATGCAGAGTAATTGGAGGACAAGGGACAGCTTTCCAATTAATAGTAAGAAGTGTTGGCTCCTCAAGTGAAAGCAAAGAACTACAATAAATGACACAAAACGCTACTGGAGAAGTAGGCTTAATCTCCTTCACTTGAAGAAAAGTGTTTTTTTTATGAATGTTCATGAAAATTGAAAAGGGTTTTGAAGGATGGAAGAGAAGGTGCAGTGACACATATGAGGCAAAATCTTTCATTTGACACGGCAAGTTTTCATATATTCCTTAAAATGATTAATTCACTCTAAATCGGAAGTTCTGTCATTCACTCACCCCATGTAATTCCTGTAAGACTTTCTACCATGAAAGTAGCACAGAAGATCTGCTAAATGTAACAGACGTAGGCTAGTAAGAAGAGGCACTCTAGTGACTGATGCTAGAGACTATGGTCTTTTGCCTCCTTGTTAGAGGATACCAGCGGACCTGGGTTCGAGTTCCCCATGGTGAACGTGATTTCACCAAGTACAACATGTTCCTGGATCAACATCTTTGTTGATCCTGGAACAACATTCCAATCAACCAATCAGATTTGAGGGACAAGTTTATCATTTATGTCAAGTTTTGGCTTACAACCTGGGTTGGGTGCTTCCACAACAGTGTTATTCAACTATCATGGGTAGGGTTAGGTTTAGGGGTTGGGAAAAGGTTAGGACTAAATTTTCGGATAGGAATGTTGTTCCAGGATCAACAAAATATGTTGATCCAGGAACATGTCTTACCATACAGGGATGTGAGTAAGGTTTATGGGGGTGAGTGTAACAGACATAGGCTAGTAAGAGCTGTGCATGTACACCTCACTCCCCTGAACTCAAGAGGTGCTCTAGAGACTGCGGTATTTAGCCTCCTTGTTAGAGCGCCTGCCTCTCACGCGGATGGGCCGGGGTTCGACTCCCCTGAACTCAAGAGGTGCTCTAGAGACTGACACTACGGACTGCGGACTTTAGCCTTCTTTTTAGAGCGCCCAACTCCCATGCCAGCGGACTCGGGTTCGAGTGCCACTTAGAGCGGGCGGTTTGAACTGGAGGGGCTACATAAACATAATTTAGCATTGAATTCAGAAGAAATAAAGTCACATGGGTCTGGAACAACATAAAGGTGTGTAAATGATTACAGAATTTTCATATGTGGGTTTTCATTGAACTATTCCTTTAACCTCGAGTTCTCTGCGATCTAAAATCTTCCATTCAAAATAAATTATATTGTATGCTTCTTCAAAAGCAAAAAGGAGTTGTTCACGTAGAAGACCAGATTTCTCCCCTTGCTAATGGAAAACATTGCATCCAAACATCTAAAAGACTAAATTGTAAAGTTAAATTTACACAGACAAAACTTCACGTGTATTCACTTGTGGTAGCAGCTTTTCCGTATCTTTCAATGGGGGTCCTGTCTGCATAATGCTCCTCCAATTGCCGTTTAAATAGCGACGGCATTCTAGCGGAATGTAATAAATCAGGAGTGAGATTTTCCTTCTTCCCAGCAGTCCCCACTCTCTCCGGCTCCTCAGATGGCTTCAAAGAGCAGGTATCCCACAAGACCCCAGGGGGCCCATGATTGAAAGCTCGGAAGGATGGACTGACTGCCAAAATCTTATAAAGAATGTAACAGAAGATACATACATTATTCATATTAAATTTTAATGCCTGAGGTACATTCACAAACACGGGGGGAAATAAGGGGGAAAAAAGCAAAAAAGACGCATTGAAAAATTTCACAGTCCTTGTTGGGGACTTAAAAATTTGTTATGCCAACAAAAAGTTGTTTGCATAAAGCGCCTATTAAATGCTGTCAGGTTTTTCTTTCTGCCTTTTTGACTTTGAATATGGAAATCAGGTAGACGGAGATGAGAAGAGACCACAGTTCACAAGGGCCAAAGGTGCCATAACACACTTCTGACTGCTTTACCCAGTCACAGTCAGTCAGAGAGAAAGGAGGGGGGGACAACGCTTATTTGAATACATTTCATTTCTATAGATTAGGTGTGACAACTTCAAATATTGGGGGAATCTTGGGCGTAAAAGGCTTGAGCGATTTTGCCCTCCACTGGGAGTTTTCCAGATGTCAGACTACCAAACGATTAGCATGGCACACACATTAAGAGAAGGCGGGAGAAGCATATGCCACTGCAGTGAGGAGAGAGCAGCTTCCCCGCAGGCCCGGTCGGCCCAGCACTGCAATCCACTCTCCTCTCGCACAGAAAATCAGTTTCCCCTGCTATGCCACGCTGTCTCAAAGATGTCGCCACATAATCAACTGATATCAAACTCCCTTGGAACGGCTAACACTCTGTCTCAGTGGAATGGAAAGGACAAATAGGGAAAAACCCTATTGGTTGTGCAAAGTAAATTAAATCTAGATTGATTCACACCTTACCGTTGATTATGCTGGCTTGACAAAGAGCTTTTGAGAAACGTTCACAGAACTTAGCACAGTCTGTTTCGACTGGGTATCTTTTCTAACTGATCAGGCTTATAAACAAATATCCCTTAAAATTGACTAAATTCCTTCTAGAGTCAAACTACACCCAACAAACTCTGACACAGTAAACACAGTAACCACTCCTTGAATCTATGTATTTGTCTGTATAACTTTTAACAAAAACAGCTAAAAAAAAAAAGCCGTAAAACATCTGCGCCAAATACTGAAAAGGTTTGTAGCTAAAAAAATACTGGATCACACTTTATATTAGGTGTCAACTACTATTGAGGTGGGATACGGGTAAGGTTAAAGGATTAGTTGACTTCAAAATTAAAGTTTCCTGATAATTTGCTCACCCCCAAGTCATCCAAGATGTTTATGTCTTTCTTTCTTCAGTCGAAAAGAAATTAAGGTTTCTGAGGAAAACATTCCAGGATTTTTCTCCATATAGTGGACTTCAGTGGGGTTCAACGGGTTGAAGGTCCAAATGTCAGTTTCAGTGCAGCTTCAAAGAGCTCTACATGATCCCAGGCGAGGAATAAGAGTCTTATCTAGCAAAACAATCGGTCATTTAAAAAAATAAAAAAATAATAATATATATTTTAACCACAAATCGAAAATGTTTTGTCATTGCATTTGGCCTCTATATAAAGTATTTTCATAGAAATATTCTGTTATTATGTGTGCAATCTCCTCTTCTTGTTGAACTTCTATATAACTTCAGACTTTGTCAAGCCAACATTCAAAGCTAGTGTCATTTACCGATTGACTGGTTTGTCTATCAGTCACGACGTGCAATTTATGAAGAACGTATTGCCGAGTTCATCACATCGTTCTTTGAATGCAGGAATAATTGCATCATAGATTAGTCTTGTACGTATTTCGCCTGAACAATCATCAGCCTCGCAGGTGCAACGATGTGAAATGAATTTGTCATCAGCTTTAAAGCTTTTTGTGACAGGTCGTTTGAAAGTCAGACGGGCTGCTCGACGTGATGGGTGGCTTTCCCGCTGCTTAGCTTCTCTGCAACCCAGCAGGTTTGAGGATTAAATTTAGGGCTCCTGTCAAAGCCGGTGACAGGCCTCAAAGGGGCTTCTCCCCCCGATCCCTGTTATTATTGCAAGGGGGATATGTTCCATCGCTCTCTATTAGCAGCCAGAGGTACTCCGGTAAGATGGTGTAATGCGCTTTGGGCTTAGGCCCATGTCATTCACTCTTACCCAGGCCATGACAGTACCAGGCCTGGGTCGATTTTCTGCGCCTTCCTGTTACTTACATGTTCAAAGTGTGGATGGGGCTCAGTCACAAGTCTGGAGTTTGTCGTGAGATCCTCTTAGTGATGGATGGATGACATTACATTGAGTTTCATGGAGGGATTATTGTCAAGAATGCCACTACAAACGGACCACACAATAGCTTTTAATAGAGTTCTAAGTGTCATTTAATGGAGCATTTGCACAGACTTCAATGACATATCTCTGCTTTATATTGACAGGGTATGTCTAGCAAGCTAGTTAACACTGTTGAGACGAAGCTTAATTGTACCTTTAAATAGTCTTGTAGTGTTGACAAGAGTCAGCTGCATATAAATTGTTGCATACCCTTTAAATAGACCTAACTTTACATACAGTTTCAAGAACAGCTGTTAGTAACTAGTAATGACAGCTCTATCAATGAGAAGAAATAAGAAGCTACATACTGTATGCGAATGCATTACCACAAGCAAATTTCTACTGTTTACCTCTTACTTTATTTTTGTAAATCACGTTAATTTTATTATTTTGCTATTGGAGCAAAAATTAATGATGCAATGAAATTTGATATGGGTTTTCATTATAGGGTACACATAGAGTACAACGAGGCTAAAAGCACACCTTAAGAAAAATGTGCTTTTCACTACTCCCAGTGTATGATTGCTGAATAATATATATATATATACACACACATACACACACACATACACACACACACCAGCATGTGGCAAAAGGGACAAAGTATTTATACAGATAATTTAGCTAAAATAATATGTTTTTAATAATGTCTAAGTTAATACACGTCCAAAAAAATCACTTTAGCAAAGTTTGTACTATTTTCGTTTTATTTAGATAAATAAAATAATCATTTTTTGTTCAATAAATATACTATCATTAAAATATGTTCAAAATGTTAAAAAATACAGGAATAAAATTATTTAAAAAGTAAATATTCTGAGAGCATTGAACGAGATCCCATAATAATTTAATATAGCTTTACAGTAGTAACAAATAAATATTATATTTTATTGTATGATATGACTTATATCATTTTTTTTAATATCGTTACATTATAAATATGGTGATTATCTCTAAGATGGACACCCAACTTGATATGATATTTACCATCTGAATCTAACCATGTTATGCCAACAAATGGAAAAGTCAGCCAGCTGTTTATGATCATTGTCACATTTCCCTTGTCTCCCGGACTCCATTTCCCATGATCCTCTTGTCTCCACACCTGCACTCACTTCCCTCGTCATCTCCCCATCATCACAGATCACCTGCACCTGGACTTCCTCATCAGCACTCCCTATATTATGGACTCACTCCTTTCTCTCCCTGTCCGTTCTTGATGTTATCTAATGTGATGTTACGTTAACGTCATGTTGATGGTTTATGTGTGTGTGTACACGTGTATGATCTCCTGTGTGATTCATTAAAACCCCTGCCTTGTGGACATCCGTTGAAGTCTCGTCTCTCTGTTAATTATTGTGCCTTTGTCCTCAACAGCACGGGTGTGCCAAATACCATATTTTTACACATTCTTTCTTTATTGAAAAATTGTTGCTTGAATTACCTTTAACAAAACTGAAAATCATTAACAAGACAGTTGTCTACAAATATAGACAATTTAATTGATTTGAAATCTACAACATTTTCAAATTAGCGCAGAATCAACTTTGCATTGCTGTCCACGATCACGTCAAGAATCAGACAGTTTTTTTGTGCATTCTAGTGGTTTAAAAGAGAATAAAGTCAAATGCGCCTTTAGCCCCGTTGTACCCTACCTCTGCCTTATGCTACCTGCACCATGTTATTGTTTGCTTACACCACTTTTGGACCATTTTCAGATTTGAAATGTGGAAGTCTAAAAATGGTCCAAAGACAGGATGGCAAAAAAACTAATGGTTTAGAATTAATCAATCATTTAAGGAGCCGTCTGCCAATTCAATTGTTGTGTTGGCACACACGCTTCAGACACCGGTCATGCTGATGCCGTTCCCCATAGCATCAGTCCAGATGTAGTCTCTCAATCCCCTTCTCAGGGAACCATGGTTACAGTCTTAAGCTGAGATGTTTATCAGCAGATGAGTGTTCACACTGCAATGACTCAACTATGGCAACTCCTCAGTTACTGGCCCTGCCGACTTTCTGACAACTTCCAGCATGTTTGATATTATTGTTGGCTAAGCTACATATCTCAAACACCAATAGTCATCCATGAGCATGGTTTGTAACCACATGTTTTTTTCTGAGATTCACTTAAACTTCAATGACTAATGCAATAAGTGGAGATAGAACATTATGTTTTTACTGAAAGTAAACATCTCAATGAAGCTGTTCTTGGATATACATGAACAGCCAATTCAGTGACACTTTATTTTAATGTGACATTGTTGCAATGTAATAACTCATAAGTACTGAGTAATATTAATATTATTAAAATAATGTACTTACTGTAGGGTTAAAGCTAGTGTTTGGTTTAGGGTTAGTTGCTTGGTAGGCAGTGTCCAGTAGGACACTGCCTTTAGCGACATTAGCTCTATAGCACCAAAGCAATCTCAGGAGGAGCCTCTCAAGAACAAGATCTTATAGGATAGCCAAAACTAGGTAAACCAGTGCTCTATCTACCCCCCAAAATACTAAGAAAGAGTAGGGAAAAATCTTGAGAATGAGGTTGTGGCCTAAAGCAGTGCTTAGCAGAAGCTGTTCAACACTGACATTCCCCTTTCCACTGCTAGCTCCTCCAATCAGATCCCTGGCCAGAGTTTGCCATTAAAACACAAGCACTTGTTCAGTCCCCCTTAAGTTGGGGTTGTACCACGCCCCTAAGAAAATCCTTGGGAAAATGTTTGTAAGGTTAATGAATTGCCAATCAGTGTTTACAGCAAACACAGGGTTGCCAGCCGCCGTGGCAAGCCTTGAAGTCGACTAACCCGGGGTCACCGCTTGGTAGAGGCACAGACAATGCGGCTGATTGGAATAGCAAACATTAGTGGCAGAGATTCAGGGGTCAAAGAGAGGAGACTAGTTAAATGCAAGACCATGGCGCACTGTGAAAAAGGGTAAGGAGCACTGAGGGAGAAAAGACTGAATATTTAGTACAGAAACATTGCTTGAATTATGATTTAACCCCAATCCATTTGAATTAAGACTGAATAACAGTCATCAAATAATTTTTCTGAAACTTCTTAATGAAAGATTATACACTGAGATAATGTATATACTTGCAGTTATCACTGTAATTTCTAAACAGATACAGTGAATACATCACATGATTTAAAAAGGTGGCTTGAATTAATTTTTAATTAATGTGATATAATCAGTACTGTTATTAATAGTTTACTTATTTACTAATAAGTTTACTATTGAATGCACAGAAATGCTGATCACAAAGTATACAGACATATTTATGTTAATTTTGTAAGTTATTCTACAAAATCCTGGTCTGTTTTTATGGTCATCATTTTTAGATTTATCAAAAAACAGTGATTGGCTTCTTCCTGTCTAAGTGGGCAGTTCTTGGCATGAATAACCCGCAAAGTGAACCAGACATTCTGACAAGTCTGAAAGTTCTCAAAAGTCTGAAAAGTCCAAAAATCAAAGCTTTCAGGGATAACTAACATCCATGCACACACTCAAATTACACAGCTTATAGACACTAAAATTATACTGCACAGAACCAGGGGACATTAAATACAATAACATATACTTTAAGAAAGTCAAAGAGCCAACTAGAGGTAAGATAGAAAGCAAAAGTAGAGTTTCACCATTTCCAGTGCTGGTCTGATCCAAAATCCCGACCAACACTTATGATATTCTTAAGTATTGACCCCACTGAATTCCTTTAAATTCGCACAAACTGATTTAGCTTGTACCAGTGCTGATGGAGCAGAATACTAAATGTGCTAATGTGTTTAGAAAAGCATTTCAAGACCTTGTCTTCAAATCAATCCAGCACAAAGCTAATGAAAGGTTTCCAGTGGCCCTTGTTTCATAAAACCACTTTAAGGCCATTTTGAATCTCAACAGTTTAACCTCAGTGCAGAATAAATGGGTCGTATTGACTTTTTTCCTCCTTTTTAAAAAGAGAAATCTCCGGAAAGCCAGCAAATCCCACTTATGGAACACATTTAAAAGGAGAAAGCCCATTAATTGGGTTTTAAATGAGGCGAGCTCCCTCTCTCCCTGGATAGAATCGAGGGGCCCTTTTAGGTTTCGCAAGTGAGGTGGGGGTTTGGTGCACCTTTGCACTAGTGCGTCCTCCAGGCCTTCCCTTCCATGGTGGGGCAGACAATGAGCTAGCTGTGTCCCCCACAGACAAGGCTCTGGCCTGGGAGACCATACCCATTGCTCTGGGGGCGGAGGGCTAATTCAGGAGGGCGAGAGGGAGGGGGCTTGCACACTGTGGGAACAGCCCCGTCATCGGCCGACGGACAGCAGAGAGACCAAAGCCGCTCATCATTTGCAATTCAGATCATGAGCAGCCAGTCCGGGAATCAATGGTGCTGTATCAATCTGCCGACTGCAAATGTCATCTGCATTTTGATTCTTGACCCCCTTTTTGACGCTCCCCACACTGGGGCCATTGTCCTGTGGGGCCACCCCTCGCTGTGTACTCCCATTCCCTGCCTAAAGTCTCACATTAGCCAGGCAAAACCCACAAGCCGCGCTGCCTTTCAGAACAGCCCTAGTCGCTGCTATTTAGCCGTGTGTTCCGCAGGTCTCTCACAGCCCCATAAAGGAATTAGGAGCGCGAGACAAAGCTGAAATACCAGTCGCTATTTGGAAAGCTAAATGGCGCTAAACCTTTGTGGCCATTGTGATGATATAACAATTTGTGTCACAAATCTAGTTAGAGCGTAATGGTAAATCAGAACAAAACAAAAGTGGCAAAAGTCACTGCGGTTGGAGCATGTTAGCATGATGAATGCCAAGTCCAAGGGACCAAGAGGGGATGAGATGAGAATGAGAAACAAATTACACTGAGAACCACACAAACACACACACACTCTCAAAAAAGCACTGGGTTACAAACAACCCAAGTTGGGTTGTTTTCAACCCAAGGGATGGGTTTAAGTATAGGACAAAACACATGTTGGGTTAATTTTACCCAGCATAATGGGTTTATTCATTTTTAATATCATACTAGCTTTGTTTCCCCCCTTTACTTCATACATGAATTAATGTTTACAGATTAACTTAAATCTTCAAACTTTTTTTTATTTTTTTTTATACTCCACACAACCAGAGGTTTGCATGATAATGCCTTTATTTTCGATCATTTTATAGTATAGCATATTGTGTATTTTTTTAATACATTTTGCCTACATTTAAGCTCGTTTAACACATATTAGAAGTAAAAAATAAATATTTTTGAATTAATTCAAGTGTAATCGTTCAGTCTCTGTTGTCCTGTTTCCACTGTATGGTGCTGGATTTCGTGCCGGAGATGGTTCACGTTCGGCGGGGGAACTGATAACTTCAGACCGCCGCCTTACGTTTCATTCGTAGCCAAAAAATGCTGTGACTGACTCCATAACCTGTCCATAAATAATCAGTGTTCAATTCTGAGAACATATTTAAACATCCTAAGTATTTATTCTGTATCTTTTTGAATAAAATCATAAAATTTAATGCATCGAATCAGGCGTTTCCATCACGAGAAAAAAACAACGCAACACTTGTTTAGGTGACTCACGTCGCGCCCCAGTATGTTGCTTTGCATAAAATTAAACGATATACAGAACAATAATGAATATTTAGATAAAATAAAACGTACACAATCCTGTATTTTACTGAAGACATTCACCAATTTAACAAAGCTGCACTGATCTCTCCTGAAGAGGGCGCAAAAAGGCCACGATAAATAACTCAACCCCTGGGTTGTTACGTCTGACCCAGGATCTGGGTAACACAAAAACTACCCAAACACTGGGTTGTTACGTCTGACCCAGGATCTGGGTAAAACAAAAACTACCCAAACACTGGGTTGTTACGTCTGACCCAGGATCTGGGAAAAACAAAAACTACCCAAACACTGGGCTGTTACGTCTGATCCAGGATCTGGGAAAAACAAAAACTACCCAAACACTGGGTTGTCACGTCTGATCCAGGATCTGGGTAAAACAAAAACTACCCAAACACTGGGTTATTACGTCTGATCCAGGATCTGGGAAAAACAAAAACTACCCAAACACTGGGTTGTCACGTCTGATCCAGGATCTGGGTAAAACAAAAACTACCCAAACACTGGGTTGTCACGTCTGATCCAGGATCTGGGAAAAACAAAAACTACCCAAACACTGGGTTGTCACGTCTGATCCAGGATCTGGGTAACACAAAAACTACCCAAACACTGGAAAAATAACCCCAAAAAATGACCCAAAAGGCTAAACCCAGGACTTGGGAAGAAAAATAACCCAAGATTTTTTAGTTTTTGTTCTCATTATTGGATTTGTGCTAATTACTTATGGTTTAGATACACCCTTTAGCTAAACAAAGTAAATAGGGTTAGGGTTTTTTGTTTGTGACAATTTGAATAATGATTTTTTCACATTTAACATTATTCATCTTTCTGAAATATTGTTGAGCAAAACAATTTGCCCACTACAAGACCTACCTCAAGGCATTAAAATGGCCTAATATATAGATAATATACAAATTTATGAGACTTTATAACAGTGAACACTTTATGAAAATCAAGTGATAAAGCAATAACTCAGCAGAGGCTCAGTCAAACAGAAGTGTTAGTGCTTCCTTGTGCCAGTTCCAAATGTCAATGTATAAACAATTTTGATCATTCACTAACAAATCACTCAAACAGCTACCTATTAATTTAATGCATTGTTATCATTTACTTTGATCTGTAGAAGAAAAAAAAAAAAAAAAGAGATAATTAATTTTCAGGAATTTCATGTCACCAAGAAATAACAGAGGTCATATGAATTCATTACCTATCACAAATTCAGATCTTTTGATGGTGTTTACAAGCGAAAAGATGTAGCTTTTGAATTAGTCATTTAAAATAATTCACACTTAAGTCTCTTCTTTCACGTCTTTCATCTAACGCTCTAAACTTTGAAAAGAAGCACACACACACTGTGATAAACAACTGACAATCTGACTTTTGAATTACAGAAGCTCATTAGAATGAACAACAAATCACACATATAAATGTGTCCACTTAGTTAATGTCTTTGTCTGGTTTTGATATACTAAATACCCATATGTCTCACTGTTGCCATTACATCATGAGGCCAAAATACACTCTACACAAGTCTTATCACAGACAAGAATGCCAGGCTAATGCATTGCAGTGTTAAAAGATTCTATGCACAGCCTACTGGCTATGTATTTCTGCTAATATCCATAGCACCATGTACCATAGCACACCATGGTAGCAACCTCTTCCTGTCACATTTTGATTAACTAATGTTCAAAACGAATTATATTATAATTTAGGACAGGGTTGGTCCTCAAGATCCACTTTCCTGCAAAGTTTAGCTCCAACCCTGATCAGATCGCCCAGTCACCTTTATTTATGGCGCTTTATACAATACAGATTGTTTCGAAGCAGCTTTATGGTGATAGAGAGGAAAATAATACTAACCCTTTATTTTGATGGTCTCCTTTAATTAGATATTCTATAAGTATTGTTGCACCTACCTAACTCTTATTTGAGTATTAGTCGACTGTCTGCTTAATATCTGCCAATTGTGATGGTCAACTTATTCTCTTAATCCTAATCCCTACCTCTAACATTCTACTAATACTCAACTAATACTCTAATGAGAGTTAGCTGACATGTACAGTAGGTGCAACATTAATTATAGTCAACAGAATGTCTAAAGTGGATCATTAAAATAGTTTAACCATAATAATGACTTGGTGATGCAAACAGAATCCAATTGTAAAGCAGTGTCATTGTTGATTCAGTTCTGTTCAATAACTGTATAAAGATCATCAGTATTAAATGAGTTCAATTCAGCTATAAATCAGCTCTGGAGAAAACACTGATGTCAGTAGCTATGTTTCCATCAACCTATTTTTATGCGCATTTTGGGATATCACATTAAAAAAAAAAACGCTGGATGGAAACGCCAAGATGCACATAAATTCTAAAAATGCGCATAAAAAAACGTAAGCGCTCAAATGAGTAGGATAAAACATGCGACGCGAAAACATGCGCATAAACTACGATGGAAACACTTTTGCTGAACAAATTCTTTAATGCGCATCAAAAAAGACATGCGACTTTGCAATGTAACAGCATAACTGGACCAACCAGCGGACCGATCTCGTTGCACAGCATCTGAAATTCTGTTTTGGTAATTCTGTAATGCCTGAGCAAAGTCTGTCGTTAAAGTGGTTTAATTCGCTCCCAGAAGCGCCTCACACGATTGCGTTCACAAATACCAGGCATTTGAATGCAAGATGACATGACAGCGTTTATTGTGTTCCGTCTGCATGCTCTGAGGCGCAAATAATTTATTATATATGAATATTCTTATATACATTTACATTTCATTTACATTTATGCATTTGGCAGACGCTTTTATCCAAAGCGACTTACATTGCATTATACTATACATTTGTAACTGAGTATGTGCAATCCCTGGGATCGAACCCATGACCTTGGCATTGCTAGTGCCATGCTCTAACCACTGAGCTACAGGAAAGCAATGGCTTCTATTGAAGAAACTTCAATTTTTCTTAGTGCCAGTGTTACAGGAATTGACGTTTTTGTTCTCTTTGACTCGCTGGATGGAAAGTACTTTATTCGCAAATGTTTAAAGCGATATTCAAAATTTGCGCATAAGTTAAATAAGCAACTTTGGATGGAAACATAGCTATTGTCCAGCTCAGTTCAGATCTCATTCATTAGTGTCAGTACAGCCAAATTAATAATGTTGCTAAATATTAAAGGAACACTCCACTTTTTAAAAAAATAGGCTCATTTTCCAACTCCCCTAGAGTTAAACAGTTAAGTTTTACAGTTTTTGAATCCAAGCCGATCTCCGGGTCTGGCGGTACCACTTTTAGCATAGCTTAGCATAGTTCATTGAATCTGATTAGACCATTAGCATCTCGCTCAAAAATTACCAAAGAGTTTTGATATTTTTCCTATTTAAAACTTGACTCTTCTGTAGTTACATTGTGTACTGACGGAAAATGAAAAGTTGCGATTTGCTAGGCCGATCTGGCTAGGAACTATACTCTCATTCTGGTGAAATAATCAAGGAACTTTGCTGCCGTACCATGGGTGCAGCAGGCGCAATGATATTATGTCTCCATGTTTGCAAGGCACGCTCCCCGTGCAAACAGGGGGTCACAGGCGCTGCGTAATATCATAGCGCCTGCTGCACCCATGGAACGGCAGCAAAGTTCCTTGATTATTTAGTCACGTCACGTTTATTTATATGGCATTTTATTCAATAGATTGCTTAAAAGCAAACAGCTGTACGGTATCAAACATGAAAAACAGTGTCAGTGCCTCATTTCAACTTCATGTTCTACTATAAAGCGGCTATCCAGCGTGTTCATGTTTTCACCGGCGGAGATCTTACCTTGACGGACTGAACAGATGAAACGATTCAGAGAAGAGTTCCACGTGAAAGAAGTCGGAGCCTCAGCGCACATCTCCTATAACATTATCAACACGGACCAATGATAGTATGAAGGTGTTTTGCAGCTGGAACTAACTTTTCCTGAGAGTTTGCTTTGTCAAGCCATTTCGAACTCCCAAAATGAACTCCAAACGAACTTTGTTTTGGCCTGATTTTGTTCGAAATGACGTCACATCAATTCGTTTGAAGTATATGTAACCTGTTCTACTCAACCCGCTCCGAGCAGGACGCGAACCGCGGTCTCCGGCGTGGGAGTCGGGCGTTCTAACAAGGAAGACAAAAGGGGAGTGAAGTTTACATACACAGCTCTTACTGGCCTACGACAGTTACACAACCCCCCCTAAACCTCACTCCCACACGGGTCACAGCACCAAATGTAAACCAGTTCTTCTTGAACCGTTCCGAACGGGACGCGAACCGTGGTCTCCGGCGTGGGAGTCGGGCGCTCTAACAAGGAGACAAAAGACCTAAAGAGGGAAGTGAGTTTACATACACAGCTCTTACTGGCCCACAACAGTTACATTTTTACATAGGCCTTTAACCTACACAACAAACCAAAAAAAAAAAAGCAGTGCTGTCCACAGAGGCCAGATGTTATTTTGAAATCCTGATGTTGCAGGACTTTTCTCTCTGTTAGGCTGAATTCATCATGTGGCATCACCTTAACCGAGAACAGACATATAGATCCCCCTATAGGTAAGACACCAATTACAATTTAGCCAGTGCATGGTTATAAAAGGCTCTTATTATGAGCACTCCTGACAGGCACAGTTTGATTATGTTTTAACAGCACAAGCATATATCAGATGCAAAATCATTGGCATTTTATTAACTGTGATTTTCTAAGGCAGTCATTGCTATTATTAGTGCTCATTACTTAGGACTAGGAATTTTAAAAAGCCAAGAACCCTAAGTATTAAACTTCTGTATTAAACATCCTGCCCCTTTCGTGCCACAGTATATGTGTGGCCTGTTGAGGAAAGAGAGGTTATGAGTTGCTCCAGAGAGAGAAAAAAGAAGTTTATAAAAAAATAAAATGTATGTGTGTCTTAGTCAAAGGTTACAAAGAGCATGCTACCTCTTTCCCTCGCTGTCATGAGCGACAGATGAAGAATCTCCTGAGCTCACAGCGCCTCACTGCTGGTCCGCTTCTGTATGGTAATGATATACAGTGCATTAACTCAGTCTGAAAGGCTTAATTTGGGAGACCGTGGGCCCCGTCTTCTTATGTTTCCTGCACAGTAACACCGCGCTCGGGTCCAGGCAGTGAGAGCAGCAGACTTGTGTTTATTTATGAGAGCTTCTTGCTTCATTCGCTCTCAATCATTCATGAGGCTGGAGTGGACAGTCAAGTCAACCCCAATCCGATTCAGTTCAAACCACTGCTGAGGAAGAGAAGGCTGAAAACACAGGCAATTTACTTTCCCACCCAAATCCAAATGACCCCAAATATAATGACTTGATCAATAAGTAATGTTTGCTACATTTGTGGTCTTTTTCGGAGGATGCTTCTTGTTTGGATGAGCTGAATTCACAACCTTTAAAAACACAGATAGAGTTTGACTGACGTGACCACCACTGACACTCATGCAATCTTTACGTGCGTCGTATTTTAGGAGCTGATTACCCATTCAATAAATAATTGTTTGTGTTAAGTCTTACGAGCTAACCTGATAACCTTTGCAGCGACAATGCTCATAAATCCGTCCAGACCTCCTTATCCGATTATGTCCATTAAACATCAGCTGTTTGGTAATCTGTTCCTAAGTAATGAATGGAAAAAAACAAATCACATCCATGCTAAATAAATTTAAATGTTACTGTAAGAAGAAGGTCAACAAAATGGAAAATGTCCAGCCAATCAGAAAAGTGATTCTTAAAAAGTTAAAATTTACACAGATAATGTATTTACTGCAGAGCTTGATTAGCATAAAATATAAACTTTACAGATTTAACCCCATGCTAGACAATCTAATGGGGTAAGGCTTTGGGTATTTGTGTGAAATTTCCATCAAGTGTTAAAGGATTAGTTCACTTCAGAATTAAAATTTCCTGATAATTTACTCACCCCCATGTCATCCAAGATGTTTATCTTTCTTTCTTGAGTAGAAAAGAAATTAAGGTTTTTGAGGAAAACATTCCAGGATTTTTCTCCATATTGTGGACTTCAACATGAATCAATGGTTTGAAGGTCCAAATTGCAGTTTCAGTGCAGCTTCAAAGAGCTCTACATGATCCCAGATGAGGAATAAGGGTCTTATCTAGCGAAACGATTGGTCATTTTCTAAAAAAAAAAAAGATTTACAGTTCAACCACAAATGCTCGTCTTGCACTAGCTACGCATTACATATTCACATTGGGAAGGTCACGTAGGCGGAAGTACTGATCCAGTGTCTATAAAGCAATGATTAAACCGTTAATCCAGTTGAAGTCCACAATATGGAGAAAAATCCTGGAATGTTTTCCTCAAAAACCTTAATTTCTTTTCGACTGAAGAAAGAAAGACATAAACATCTTGGATGACATGGGGGTGAGTAAATTATCAGGAAATTTTAATTCTGTAGTGAACTAATCCTTTAACATTAGCCTATGTTATTTATAAGTTTTATACTTCCAATGAGTGTAGGGGAGAGCGGGGCACAAAGTTTTTTGATTTCCCCCAAAAGACTGAAAGTGAAATGTGACAACATGCCCCATAGACGGGGCACATTGTAACATGACCATACAACAGCTTTAAATGTTATCTGATCTAATCAAAAAAATATACAAGACAAACTAAAATATTTTGTCAATAAAATACAATTATTAACTTTTTCATTTAAAATAATGGCATTTTTTAATAATTAAAAATAAACACATTTTTGCGTTTGACAATAAACACATCGCAAAACACAGCTATACAGCATAGTTCAAAACATAATAATAATTATTAATTTCTTAACATTGACTCTCAGTCTTTATTCACCTTTTTCTCATGGTTTATCAATAGAATTAATAAAAGTATAGAATAGAATAGCATAGTTCCCATAGGGGCACATTGTAACACAGTGTTACAACATGCCCAACCTGTGTAACTGGGATTTAAACCCGACTTGTGTCTTCGGCTGGTTAAATCAGCATTAAAGAACTACCTCAACTGTTAAATAACAGATATAAGATTAAAATAATATCAGATTTGTCTCATTTGAAATAAACACAAAAATAGAGATGAAAAATTTACTTTTGCTATGGTTAAATAAATGTTTAGTGATATCTTCCAAAGATTTTTTAATTTTGGTGTAATTTTTTCTCAATATAATGTCGATATGGCAACTAGTAATACATTGTTTCGTCATGCTGGCATGTGTGGAAAGTTTTAAACCATGTGTGTTACAACTAACCCCATGTTACTTTGTGCCCCACTCTCCCCTAATTTTTTTAAATATATAATAATTAGAAAAATGTTTAGAAAAAAACATGGCTTTTTGTTTGTATATATAAGGTCAAACTTCAGGCATCGAGGCAATTCTGATTTCACAAATGATATGTTGTATAGTGACACACTAAACTGGTGGCATTGTGGGGGATGTAGCCATAGCTTTGTTTACCATTTGGTTGTCAGGAGTATTCTTTGTTGAACTGCAAAACTATCGCTAACATTGCCATTTTATTTCATTGTGTGTCTTTTAAGGCACTTTCAAAATGAATAATTTCTATTTTAAATCCATTTCCTTTGCTGCTAATTGGTTGGGTAAGAAAATTTAGCAACCAATAACACACGTGAGCCATGATTTGCTATATGCTAATGCTAACCAGAGGCGAGGGAACATTAATATTTTCTTTTCTGTTTTCTCAAAAAGATATATCATCATATCTGCTAGTTTGGTCTAGTTTTAGGAGTAGGACTAGAGCCCTGCATTTCTGCCCGAGCCCGACGGGCCCCGACTTATTTAAGGCCCACGGGCCGGGCTTCGGGCCGATTTTCACGTCTTGGCTCAGAGGCGGGCTGGGCCTCGGGCCTGTTTTAGGCTTCTCCTCCTTTTAATACTTTGGACATCCATTAATTAAAATAAACCATGAGAAGCTGATGATGATAAAACAAACACATGCATAGATATAGTGCTGTGCTGGCGGAAACATGACGAGACCATAGCTGCGTCTCATTTCTGAGGCTGCGTGCGCGCGTCCTCATGTTTAGTGTAGCAGAGAGTGCGCCTTCAGCGCAGCAGCTGGAAGAGTGAGAATTGGATTAAAATTAGGGATGTTCATTTCGGTGTGACCCATTAAAAATACCAAAATGTTATTTTCAAGGCTTTAGTTTTATACATGTGCAAATATGGCATATAAAACAACAGAATATGAGTATATTCTGCAGCGCTTGAATGGAGAAATCGCGCCGGCGCCTTGTGCACATACACAACATAGCCTATCAGTTCTCACATTTTTAACTTGACATCACATCAGTTACACTGCTCAATGTATATATAGGCTAGTCTGTACAATCTGTGGCGTTCAGCGCTATACTATCGACTCAAAAGCACATGTGAAGGATGTATTGTTGGAACACGAGCGAAGTACAAAGCCTATAATTTACATAATAAATAATAGTTTAGCATTCAAATACTTCACGAATATGGAAATATTTGGATTTGTGCCGAATTGGAGAGGTAGGCGATGTTCTTTTATTTTTCGTTATGGTTCTGTTCTGAATAGGCTACCGTTATATTATATGATATGTTGTCTATAGCTATATGTTTATAGTTTGTTTTCTTTTTAAACCGTCTAACCGATAGTATTAATTGGTCAAACTTCTTGGTTAACAGTTAACTAGTCAATTATGAGCATCCCTAATTAAAACTTTCCAATGCGTATGCCGTGCTTTTTCTCTCACGATTCTCTTTCTCTATGAGAGTGTTCTTCTCGCTGTAGCATGTTGTCTCGCTTTTCATTTGAAAATAAAATGAACATGTTCAGTGGTGAAGCTTTGATTTTGATGCACAGCTGTGGTGTAAGGTAAGACAACCTGTAAGTTTGTTTTTAAGCCAGTTTTTTTTTGGTTTTTATGTTTTTCCGCACATTGTTACGAGCAGCCTGCCTCAGCTTGAAAAAAGTTGCTTTTTACTGTGGTAGTGCTAATAAACGTTTAAACTAACATTGTGATATGTTTATATTAGTGTTTTATATCTATGGCTTTTATTGAACAAATGTTGATTTGAGAGTCTAAATCGTTCAAACGTGCTCAACTCACTGTCGGCCGCTGCGGTCGTCACTTTAAAAACATAATCTTTGATTTAATAAACAAAGAAGTGCTCCAAACATTTTTCTAAATTAACTTAATAAAGAAACGAAAAGGATTACAACTACTTTGCAATTAAAAACAAAACTGAACATTTTAATGGCTGCAACAAAGGCTGCGTTATGGAGAGGATTTAAAAAATAANAAAAAAAAAAAAAAAAAACGGGCTCCAGTCGGGCTCGGGCCGAAAATTCTGACAAGTTGACGGACACGGGCCGGGCTAGGGCCTGAGCGTCTCGGACCAGGGCCGGGCTAGGGGCAAGATTTGTGGCCCGTGCAGGGCTCTAAGTAGGACTACTAGTATATTAATGACCCCAATTTCTACATGTTTAAAACGGTTTCTACCCTTTTTCACTAGCCTCTCATTTGGGTGTTTGCACACAGCAATGACGTTTTTGTGGGCGGGGCCTACTTGGTTGCAGAAAGTGACAGCTCTGCAGTAGCAGTCTATGGAAGCCATTCCAAGTTTATATCTCATAATTCAGACTTTTTTTCTCGCAATTCCGAGTTTATATCTCACACTTCTGAGAAGAAAAATCAGAATTTTGTGAATTGTTTATATCCCACAATTCTGACTTTTCCCCCCTCATAATTGTGATATAAACTCGCAATTGCGAGTTATAAAGAGATAAAAATGTTATATTCTATATCTATCTAAAATGTTACAGGTTTAAATACAGTATTTCGTGCTGTAACTGTAGGGCTAATACATTATGTCCCCTATGAATTGCATGTGTGAATATTATGTAGACCTATTGTTTACATCAAATTCATGCTTAAAAAGTAGGGTAATCATCGCAGGTTTCATCAGTCCAGTCTGTGGCTTGCAAACATAAACGTCTTCGTTTAGCTTCAAAGGGCGTTTTTTGCATTCCGATTCTGACATCCATAGGCACAACAAGACTTTTTGGTAACACTTTATTTTAGGGTATTTTAACTAGATGCTTATTAGCATGCATATTACTAGAATATTGGCTGTTTATTAGTAATTATTAATCACATATTAATGCTTTATTCTGCATGACCTTATTCTACATTCTTAATCCTACCCAATACCTAAACTTAACCACTACCTTACTAACTATTAATAAGCAGTAAATTAGGAGTTTATTGAAGGAAAAGTCGTAGTTAATAGTGAATATGTGTTCCCTATACTAAAGTGTTACAGATTTTTTTTTTTCTCTCTTATTCTTGAATTTTCCCATTTTTCTCCACTTGTCACCTCTGTTTTTCAGCTGCAAGTGACGTAACTGTGACATCTGCTCCCAAATGGTCTAGTACCTACGACGCACAGTATGAGTATCAGCCATTGTGGGGACAGTGTGAGAATAAAAATCTCATACTCAACATTAAAAGTGCAATCAACTTCCAGCTGAACCAGCACACTCCATAAATCACTTGCTTTTCTATGCTACATTCTAGCTAAACCCGGCACTCCCTGCCAAAAACGACAAGAACTATTTATCACTTTGGCCATTGTAAATGCTAATTTATGGCCTGTGTGAATGCAAGAGTTGTCCCTAACCAATACAACGATGTGTAGAAATATAAACAGAGCAGGAAATTCAAATGCCTGGAATGACAGTTAAGACAGATAGTACAGTATATCTGTCATCACATCTATATTTACTGTAACAAGATAATTTACTTTAGAATGTTACAAATGCACTCTTAGCCTGGATAGAAAAATACGGTTTGTTAACACCATACCATTTATTCTAGACTCTAAAAAAAAATGCTGGGTCAAAAACAACCCAAGTTGGGTTAAATATGGTCAAACCCAGTGTTTGGGTTGTTCTGACCCAGCGGTTGGGTTAAATGTTTGACCAACCAGCTGGGCAGTTTTATTTAACCCAACTATTGTTTAAAAATGACTGCACTCTAAAAACTGCTGGGTTAAATATGGACAAAACCAGGGATTGGGTTGTTTTCACCCAGCCATTTTTTTCAACCAATTTTGGATTTATTTTTTTAGCCAGCAATATAGTAATATAGTAAAAGGCGTGTTTTTGCTCACCCCCAAATAGGGGCAAATTTGTGGGGTATTTTAAGCTGAAACTTGACCAGACCAGAGACTTATATTACATCATGTGAAAGAGGGCATAATAGGTGCCTTTTAACCCAACCTGCTGGGTTTGTCCATATTTTACCCAGCTTGGGTTTTTTTAACCCAGCATTTTTTAGAGTGTGTATTGCTTGCTTAAAATTATTATTGTGGCCTCTAGTAATTATGTGTTTGATTTTTAATTTCCAACCTATTTTGGGTTCATTTAAAGTAAGCAATACAGTACATTTTAAACAATAGTTGAGTTAAATAAAACTACCCAGGACGTTGGGCAAACATTTAACCCAACCGCGGGGTTTGTCCATTTTCAACCCAACTTGGTTTGTTTTTAACCCAGCATTTTTTTGGAGTGTAATGAATGTTTATTATTTAATTATTTTTTATTAAATTTATTTACATTTACATTTATGCATTTGGCAGACGCTTTTATCCAAAGCAACTTACATTGCATTATACTATACATTTGTATCTGAGAATGTGCAATCCCTGGGATCGAACCCATGACCTTGGCATTGCTAGTGCCACGCTCTAACCACTGAGCTACAGGAAATTTATACATTTTCATTTATTAAACATATTAATAATTTCAAACCTATTTTGGGGTCCATTTTAAGCAAGCAATATAGTCATTTTTAAACAATAGTTGAGTTAAATAAAGCTACCCAGCAGGTTGGGTCAAACATTTAACCCAACTGCTGGGTCAAAACAACCCAATCACTGGGTTTGTCTATTTTTAACCCAACTTGGGTTATTTTTAACCCAGCATTTTTTAGAGCATTACAATGCTGCTTGTGAAATTAACTTTAGCCAGATTTCCACCATCGGCATTTCGGCCACAAACTCTCCTTTGAGTTAAGATGGGTTGAAAAGGACATTTTCATGACAGTTCAGGGGGGAAAAAAAATAATGACATAATTTTCTGTATACTGTTAGTGTGTCCACAGGACCAAAAGTGCCCATAGTTAAAGAAACACCCAAAAATGAAAAACTGAAACAATGCATTTATTGTAAAAGCCACTACATTTGTTGAAATCAAGATGCCATTTGTTATTTCGGGGGCTGATGTAAGCCAGAATGGAGACCCCACTCACCACATGTTGAGTACTTAAGCCCCGAGAGGGCCGTGCGGCTGCCCTTCCAATAAGACTGTGCACTGTGCCTTGTAATTAGAGCGGGATTCTGGAGGGTTGCTTCCGCCACTTGAAGACAAGATTTGACAAATGGGAGGCACAGCTGCACACAGAAGTTTTGGAAATATTTCGTAGCGTGGCTCTGCCAAGTCCCAGAGAAACAGTAACAGCATCTGTCCTGTGGCACTCTGGAAGATGGGAAGTTCTGCTTACTTTCCAGCAACAGGGATGGAGTATGTCACCAGTTTTTTGGAAAGGTTGTCCAAATTTCCTTTATCCAAATGGCACTTGATTGTGCAGTGGAGCCTTAGGCAAAGGATGACGGTATGTGAAGTGTGGACAAATGGTGTGGTCAGCGAGAGACAGAGCACTGCACACCAACTGAGATAAGCCTATTAAACAAGGGCATGCAACACAATCTGTCTCGGCATTGTTGCACAGATACGTAACCCAGGTCACATTGTCTCATTGAGGCATCAGGACAACAGAAAGCAGTGATTAAGAATAAGATGGATTGCTGACTCTTAGGGTCAGCTATGTTTGAGTGTTTGCTGCCGTTGTTTGCCCAAGAAACCCCTCTTCTCCGTCTTCTTTTGATGCCATCTGTGCAAGGCTGAGAAAGAGGATATATTGTCCAAACAAGGACCTGCAGCGACTGACCGCCCCACCGAAGCGTTAATTACAAAACCATTGCAGCTTCCAGCACGGCCCAACATTTTTTATTTTTTTTTCTCAGAAAGTTTAAAGTTCTACTCTGAGGGCCAAGCAAAACACTCTGTAATGGACATTTTCTGCCCAAGCAATTATGTGAAACACAACTGCCCTTCAATTTGTTTATCATGGTTGATGGCAGAGTAAATGCCACTCCTGGGCAGAGGACAAAAGTTCAAACTCTGCTTCTATTTGTCTGTTTGTTTTTCTTTGTCCGAGTTCTCCAAACGTGTCTTTATCTACTCAGAGTTCATATGAAAATGTTATAATTTAGACATGTCATTTTATGGTGGACAAACTTAAAAACATTACAAGCATAATGGCTCTTGACCACTTTATGGCATGGCTTTGTCTTTAGACACATAGCCACTGCCAACGCTAAACATATTTAACATGAACTATAGTCGTGCAGTAACAAACTTAAGTACTTAGATTTAACTAGATTTAACTGTGCTGCTATTAAACCAGAAGTTATATTATTCAGGTAAAACATATTAAACAAACATGTCATGGGAAAGGGGAAAAAAAAAGAAAAATTGCCTAACATTATTAAACTGTTGCTAATCCTTCATGCTAATGCACTTACACTTATTACTTCTATAGCGCCAGTGTCGGTAATCTTGAATGGTCAAAAAATGTTTCGGGCCAAATTTTGTGCAAATGCTATTATCTCCAGCCCAGTATGGCCATTCAAATAAAAGATTGCAGTTTCATTTGATGCCAATAGTGGTACAGAAATTCAACTTAAATTAAACTGAGGAATTAACTGAAATGATTATTGTAGTTATTATCATTATGCCCCGCGTTGAGGAGTAGCTAACTACAAGTAGTGACACTAACTTAACAAAATTTTTCAGTAGTAGCTTGACAGTAGCTCAGCTGCTTTTAAAACAGTGTAGCTTTCACAGTAGCTAACTTTTTCAGCAAGTTGCGGTGTAGCACGACCAAAAGCTATATTCTGTTTTACATTTGGCGAGCCAGCAGAGCATTGAAGAAGCGCAGTGTCTTCTTCGTCTTCATTAGATCACTAACTGAAATTGTGCACTACCTGTTGTTTCATCAAGCATCTTGTGACTTTACAATTCACTGAGAAGAGATCATCTGATGATTATGTAAAGGATGCACAGGAGTGGGTTGATATTTCACATGAATTGACTAGTAAACGTTAAACTTTTGAATCTAATTTATGCAAACCAAAGATTAAAATGATGTCTGCATCAAAGATTTCAAGCACATACAGGTGAAAAATCTCACTAACCCCCTTAAGATCACTAACACTGTGTTTTTTGCCATTGCTTTGGCAAAGCATCTGTCAATCGAACAGAAAACTGCGATCTAATTAAATAGGTTGCAGCGGGTTTCAGATCGAAGCACACTGTGTTCGCACAAGCAGCTCATGATTTGTGTCTCAGAGTGACTCCGTTCACAGTAAATGATCTTCATCGCTTGTAATGTGCATTTTTTACTACTCCTGTGTATCCGGTTTAAGTTGCATACATTTTGTTCTTGCATTGATGTTACATCTGTAGCGATTTTGCACTTTGACAGTAAGTTTGAGATACACATTTGAGTATTGTGTGTGTCTTTGGATAGTTTATAAAATAAAACAATACTTGGTAACACTTTACAATAGGGTTCATTAGTTAACATGAGTTAACTACATTAGTTAACATGAACTAATAATGAACTGCACCTATACAGCATTTATTAATCTTTGTTAATGGTTATTTCAACATTTACTAATACATTATTAAAATCTTTTTAACATTAGTTAATGCACTGTGAACTAACATGAACAAACAATGAACAACTGTATTTTCATTAACTAACATTAACGAAGATTAGTAAATACAGTAACAAATGTATGGTTAGTTCATGTTGGTTAATCCATTAACTTATGTTTAACTAATGAACCTTATTGTAAAGTGTTACCCAATACTCTTTGAAATCATAAAAGTATTGCATTTCATTGTATTAAACCCCAAAATTATGTACTTAAAACATTCTTCATTAACAATTATTCAGTTATTTGTAATATACAATTTTTGATATAGTAACTTGTAGTGTAACTAATTACTTTTTCAGAAGGGTATCTTAACTACTTTAATTTATGCGTAGCAACACTGATTATGCCACAAATGCTCTCCATAGATTTCATTTACTGAATTCTGAACTTATTGTACATTTATTTAAGTCACTTTATAGAACCACAAAGTTTTTTTCTGCTTGTCTGAGCGTAGTGTTATGCTAAGGATTTATTGCATTTGTTGACCGTATAGAGGACTATGAAATTACAACATTGCTGTTTTCTTATATATTTTTCCTACAGGCTTGTTTGCTATCCATCATTTCTTCCCAAAGATCAAATTAAGCTCATGACCGTTCACTGTTTATTTGGAATTGATAACGTTTGGATGACTTTCCATTCCAAGAATAGTGTCTGGCAGATGAGACCAAATAATCTCACGCATTTGTTGGCAACCCCTCTTTGTCCATTCAGTTCAGTTCACTTTAACAGAGTGTTGCTCTGTTCTCACATAGATAGATTTACATCGATGCTGCCAAGCAGCAAACATTTCCCTCCGCAGGCATTTTAACATTATACCCAACTTTACATTTGGCAGAGACCACAACATTCCACTAAACAATTTGATTCGAGTCATCCAATCCACACACTTACACATTTCTGCGGGGTATGATATTCTGACCACAACCATCATTTCTAAATATGTAAATATAAATTGAATTATTGCCCTGAAGAATTGCTGGACGTTTCGGATGAATTTGTGGCCACTTCTGAAGAGTCAGAATAGAGAACGCAGCGCTCAACAGATTTTCACACCCTTAGACAAGGCGTAAATATTTCACACAAGTTGGTAGAGGTGAGTCTTGAAAGTTCTCGACCTAGTTCAGGCACTAGGCAGAACGGTTCCAGAATGTGCTTGCACTGCATTCATAAAACATACAACCTCAGCCATTCCGATCAGTTAATTGTATCAGCCTTGCCTGTTGTTGTTGCTGTTACTGTTGCTGTTGAGGAGATTTCTGAGCATGCCCAGAGGACCTGCTTCTTAAGTTTGAGGTGGCTTTCAGGGGAGAGAAGGCTAGAGCTTCTCCACTTAACAGAACACTCATTATCTAGCTTCCACTAGCGGCCCTAACAGACCTGTTTGGATTGCCATTAGAGGGGAAGGTGTTCTGGGGAAAAGAGAAAATAATGAAGCCAGTTTCTCCTGATTGGCATTCCCACCAAAGCCTTCGCCATTTTTGAGGGGATAACAAAGCACTGAGACCTGTGGACCGAGTTCTTTCACAGCTTATTATCCTGAGGGTTTGTGGAAGTCCTGTAACTATAGTCACTCTTCATTGTTACTGTTGTTGTCTTCAATTGTGAATCTCTGCAAACAAGTTCCGTTTCATTAACATTTGTGTGAGAATAGACAAAGTTTGAGATTGTCAGTCTTCCTGTTATAATGAGGATGACCATGAATATTCATGAGCAAAGAGATATGACTTAAAGCTGGATACACGAATGATTTTAGGGAAGAAATTGATCAGCCCTTGTAATTTCACTGTAGTGTTAAGTGTAAATGCTATGGACCTTCCTCTGGTGGTTCTATCCTATGGTGTTAATGTCCTGCTCTCTATATATGGAGAACACCACTAATACTGTGTCTTTGGTCGCTTTTTAATGGACTATACCTCACCGTTCGGTGGTGACGCTCCACTGAATCTACAGCGCCATGGCAAAATAAATAATATTTCACCACAACTGTTTCTATGAACTCACTTATATCCAAAGTAAATGATATTGCAGTCAAGGTACATTTTATCAGTTCATGCATTCCCTGGGAACTGAACCCATGACCTTGGCACTACTAGCACTATTCTCTACTGTTTGAGAGAGCAGTTTGACCTGTGTAGTTGAATTCACAAACAAATTACTTTTATGAGCTAAGCCAGCACATACAATGATATGCATATTTTTATGTATTTATTTATTTTCTGGAAGATCCAGTTGCTGCTGCAGGGCAAGTATGGAACTTGCCCCTGCCAATGCACTCACAACATGCTGCTGTGAGCAAGCAAGTCATGCTGCTGCTCTACAATATTGCATACATGCATCACCCCGTAGCAGATCTATACAGGTGGAGCTGGGGAAGGTGGAGGGTTTCTGAAAGCACGCTACAAACGGCTACATCAAACAATAGGCAAGGTTTTGAATGTTGAGCAGCAAGCACATTTGCTACTGATACAGAAGGAACCAATCAGCTGTGCCCTATAGAGAATGATGTGATTGCAAGCCGGGCCCACGGCATCTAGAGTTTCATGACAGAACTTTGTATTTATGGTGTGTAATGTATGTGAATCTGCAGCTTTTAAGACCATACTCAGATGTTTATATGGAAATATGTTAAAATTAAATGTGATATGTTCTAGATGTGCTCTTTTAGAAATGTCTCAGTGACGTTTATTTACTGGGATAAGAGTTTAAAACAACAGCAATCAATTTATATGACCAAATACACAAATATAACAATACTGCATACATTTAAAACTAAAGGTTCTTTATCAGCATCTATGGTTCCATGAAGAAACTTAAACATCCAGACTGTCCTCCCAAAAAAACCAACAAAAAAAACGCCCCTATAGGTCATTTTTCAAGCACCTTATTAAAACCTATATTTATGTTTTAAAGTCATGCGCCCTCTAGCTGCCGTAAAAATAATGACAGTGTCGTGTTACGTCTGTCGTCATGAAATGACGTATGACTGTCGTTACCAATCAAAATGCGTGTTCATTTAAATGCAATGTGTGGACTTTTTACACCATTTGTCCTATTTCCATTTAGCAAAATTCTTTTTTTTTTTTTTTATTAACGACTACACCCACCCCATCCCTAAACCTACTCTTAGTGATTTATAGTGCATATACACTTTATGAGCACATGCCTTCCCTGGGATCGAACCCACGATCCAATATTCATATGGTTGCATATATTGCAATGCTCTGCCAATTGAGCTACACGAAACCCAAAATATGACGCAGATAAAAGGGAGTAATGCATTAAAATGAAAGTGTCCTGTTGTCGACAGGGGCACAACTTTAGCAAACGCTCCTATGGGTCATATTTCAGGGAAGTGACAAACGACCTATATAGGTGTATTGGTTGGAGAACATGTTGTAAACATCACTAGGGGCTTTCACACTGTGTAGTTATAGGAACTTAGTTATAGGAACAAGCCAACAGGGCAGTTCTAGACAACTAAATGCTCCCCTAGGGCAATTTTCCTGGTTGCATTCGCACCGCCAGTAGGAACTCTGAAGTGACGTAAGTTGTTGTGACTTTTATTTTGACCGCGTGACGGACATTTCTTTTGACAGCGCTGAGAATGCTCACATTCTCCATATTTATTAGTTTACGATCTGTTTAAGAGTCCTTTCTAATATGTTATAGATAGAACTGTTATACAAAGAAAGTAAACAGTATGAAAAAGTATTAGCCATGTGGTTGATGCTCAATGTCGCTAACTGAGCAGAAATACATAATCATGTTTCGCTTGGTCCCCTCAAAGTCATGTTGGATTTTTCCCTTAGTGTAAAGGTTGAGAGGTCCATCTATCACGGTTTTCTATGTTCATAAATTTAGTTTGTGGAGTAAATATATAGGCTATAACCTGTGTGTAAACAGCTTTTTAAAAAATGGCTGGTGCTGGTGTTTCGCGTGCGTTCGGCCAATCAGCATACACTTGCGTTACTGGTAGCTCCTATTGTGCTGGGTTAGACCCCACTCTAAAGTAGAAGCTAATTTATTTCTTCCAAAAGGGCGTTCCTAGAACTAAAATAATTCCCAGTTCCTGCAGTGTGAACACACCAAAAAGTGGGTACTTCCACTCTAGGAACTATGAAAAGGTTCCTCTGTTGCAAAAGCTTTGCAGGAAAGTTTCTTTATAGTGGAAAAAGGTTCTTCTTTTAAAGAAAGATTGTTCACACTAAGAAAAAATGGTTTTTCCTGTTCACTGAAAGGTTATTTGTGGAGCCAAGATGGTTCTTCTTTGAAATCGCTGCAAAAGCCCTTTTTGGAATCTTTATTTTTAGGAGTGAACTCAGAAACATAAATGACAAAAAATAGTATTTGAAACAAACCATGGGGGACATTTTAAATTACGTGGGTTGATGGTCATTACACAAAAAATATCTGATAATCAAATATTCCAGAGAGCTCTGTAATAATGTAAATGAATAGCCTAAGCTTTTTAAATCTTTCAAAATCTTGAGTGCTAAGATTTTCTCAGGTAATTTTCTGTTGTTTCAAAGATATCTGATTCAGCTAATTTTAATATTTTGCCATATCATTGCATAGCACCTCTTTGTAAGGTCAGCAGAGGAAAAAGTAAGTGTCCAGATGCGAATCTCTGAAATTAGCATGTCCTTCATCAGAGCGAGCAGCCCGTAAAAGAACGCGCTAGCACGCTAGCACAGGAAATTAGATGCTCTCTTGGGTCTCCACTGCCTTCTGTGGTGACTATAAAGTCTGGAAAACCTCACTCCATAATCAAGCCTAGAGCCCCGGTGGCAGTCCAAAGAAAACAACGCTGGACTGAATAACCTCATCAATTTTCCTGAGGGCTTATGAAAAAGAAAATTCTTTGCTCATTTATAAATTTTTCTCCGTGCACAGAAATAAAGGTGTTCACTGTTTCGACGTGTTGATTTAAGACGCCATTTCACTACATGGGAAATATGCAGGGTCACAGCACAAGTATGTCTGATTTGTCAAAAGACAGAGTATAAAATTTCCTCAGACTGTGCTCCTGAACAAACGCCTTCAGCATCATTGAGTACACAAGATGGCTCTACAAAAGATGGACCTGCTTCCAAATTCCTGAGGTTGTCAAGCAGGCAGATGAGTGCTTATACCTTGGAGTCACACCTGGGGCTGTGTGTCCGTGTGTTTCCATGTGCATCTGTGTGAATGTGTGCGTGTGAGGCAGTTGTTGTTATTGCCGGAGATAGCGCATTAAACCCATGAGAGTCATGGCATACACGCTTCATTAGCTTCATGCGGTTTATGCTGACCTGATAGAGGCCAGTCAGTAATACGCTCATTAATATTTCAGAGCGCTGCTCACCTGGCCACAGGCTACACGCAAGCTCACCGCAACAGCCAGTCAAATTCATTCGCCCCTGAGAATGAGGTCTTCTCCTCCAGGACTTCACAAGCTTTAATGAGCTTGATGGATAGGGAGTATGTTATGCGTGCATACTACAAACAGATATACACAGCTGCTGCGTTCTGTAGCGTTAGGAGAGTTATATAAAGAATGAAAGCACTACTCTTGCATTACTGGTACCATGCCTGACTGTGTGTGGCTGATTTCGGGGTCTGCATTGCCCATGTGACCCTCTGTTTGAACTCTAGTTTCACACCAGGCTGAAAAGACTTCAGTTCTTCCATATTCTGCTTCATCCTCCTCCACACTGAGTATAGAAATACTCTAGTAGTCTAGTGTGATTGCACTATATACTGTACATGTGTAGTGCTGCACATTCTCTATCTATTGATCTATCTATCTATCTATCTACACTCTAAAAAATGCTGGGTTAAAAACAACCCAAGTTGGGTTGAAAATGGACAAACCCAGCGATTGGGTTGTTTTGACCCAGCGGCTGGGTTAAATGTTTGCCCAACCTGCTGGGTAGTTTTATTTAACCCAAATATTGTTTAAAAATTACTGTATTTCTTGCTTAAAATGAACCCAAAATATGTTGGAAATTAACATTTATTAATATGTTTAATAAACAAACATTTATTAATACTTTTTTGAATAATATTTAAACAATAAACATTTATTAAATTGCTTATTAATAAATGCTCATCTTTTTGATTATTATTGTTGCCTCTAGTAATTATGAGTCTGATTTTTAATTTCCAACCTATTTTGGGTTCATTTTAAGCCAGACATATAGTAATTTGTAAACAATTGTTGGGTTAAATAAAACTACCCAGCAGGTTGGGCAAACATTTAACCCAACTGCTGGGTCAAAACAACCCAATCGCTGGGTTTGTCCATTTTCAACCCAACTTGGGTTGTTCTTAACCCAGCATTTTTTAGAGTGTATCTATCTATCTATCTATCTAT
The DNA here is from genome assembly GCA_003731715.1 of Anabarilius grahami. Lineage (NCBI taxonomy): Eukaryota > Metazoa > Chordata > Actinopteri > Cypriniformes > Xenocyprididae > Anabarilius > Anabarilius grahami. Next base: position 2,635,288 of record RJVU01068486.1, read on the forward strand.
CTATCTATCTATCTATCTATCTATCTATCTATCTATCTATCTATCTATCTATCTATCTATCTATCTATCTATCGCATACCTGCAGATTGAATATGTATCAGATGTTGGATCACGTATCCCAAAACTGATTAGAAAAGATTGGATTGTTTGTGTTCTCACTGTTCTGGAAGAATCACATCTGTCACAGACACACACACACACACACAAAAGGTCTGATTTGGGACATTTTCACCATGTAATGTGAACATTACACCAAGGAACCAGTATGAGTATCCTCAGGGCTGAAGATGGGCAAGTAATTATATCCAGGGGCCAGCATGTCGGCATCTGACCCATCCCGTTATGTCTGGACCACCCTGGATTGAGACAGTCATCAGATGCCCCTCTGGGCTTCTCACTGACTTACAGTGGCTCCAAAAGGTATTTGGACATAGTGTCAGCTAAAAATGTATACATTTCATTGCATGCATTTTATAGTTTATAATTGCTGTATATTTAAACTAGCCATTTTAAACTATTATTTATTTATGTCCTTCCTTATCCTAGAAATGTTTGGTTACATAGTATATTTGATACTGTCATGCATTTATGCTACATTCCCATGACCTGTGTTGCAGAAACTTGTCTTGGCTCATGCCACCCAAATTTGAGACTCTCATACCATCTGTCGTTTCGCCATCTTAATTTCTCCCACCCTTACCGGATGAAAATAATATCAACTGGTTTTATGAAATACCCCCCAAGTGCAGCCCCCCAAGAGCCGAAATATATGCATTTCACTCTGTTGGACCAGCATAGGAAATATTATCTGATCTACAGCAGCCAGCTATTGAAACCCTGAGCTGGAGACACCCAACAGATGGGACCCATGGAGACGGGAGGAACTACCATAGGAGACCCCCTCCCTTCCCTGAAGTGTCCTGGAGTGGGCCGGTGCGGACATCTGTCAGGGTCCCCAGACAGGTGACCGACAACCCTCACGCAGGCAATGAAATATGTATGAAAAGAGGACGTTACGTCTTAAAAAAGAGGGCGAGAAAAGGGACAGAGAAAGACACACGGCCACTAATCAATAATTCGATTCTCCTCACATTAAACATACTTTTCATGCAGTCAGATTCCACTAGCAGTGTCACCTGAAATTTAGGCATAAATTAGAAAAAAATAATTTTAAATTTAATACAGAGCTTTATAGCCTAGAGGATGATCTACCATCTCTTTCACTGCACAAGCTCCATTCATTCTAGTCAAATTGTAAATAAAGGACACTAACCAAATATAAAGCATTTATATGTCTCCATATCTCTGTCACATGATGCTAAACATCAAATGCATTGATTACAGTATTTATGATAAGGGTTGGGAACTGGTTTCATTGTTTAAAAATGATCAGAGCTAGTGTTAAAATGATACTAGTTATAGTGGATTAACTTTAGCATTATATACTACT
>RJVU01068486.1:2653640-2676777 GCA_003731715.1 Anabarilius grahami
ATATGAAGGTAAGATCTTATGGATTTATGAATGAACCGGTCATTTTAAAAATGTTCCCAGTCTACTGACATTTGTTATGACATCCACTTCAAACATTACAATGCTCATGATAACTTTCATTAACTCTACAGTAAGTAAATACACTTTAGTAAATACAGTGATGCCATAAAAATATACAAAGCTACTGCAAAAACAGAAGTTCAAACACAGTATTCTAAAGATGGCTGCATGCTTATTTCTCTGGAGCATAAGGTCTAAAGAACATTCACCCTTGGACTTGTAAGAAAGCACCTAGCAATTAACCACCTAGAAGCAACAACTCACACTGTAAAACTCAATAAGAACTTAATTTTTTGTGACAAGTGGGGCGGGGCCGAGAGCCATGGAAGTGGAGCAAGGCCAGTGTGGTGCACAGGTGTCTCTCATTAACAATCACATCACTGGCATTCCTTCGCTCCCACAGTTCTCAGCCTCGCCCCACTCAAGTACATATAGTTAATTTACAAAAACATCACATTCAGATCTTGGTTAAATGTTAGTTAGCAAAAAACACATGCTATTAAAACTATCAAAGAGACTGTCAATATATACTTGCATGTATGTAATCAAACAACATACAGTATATGTGGTCTTAAAAGTTTTGCAGCCCATCCTCAACCTAACCACACGGTCTACTCTTCACCAGAATGGTAACCCTACAAAACTAACATAACAGAACCCCCTGTCAATCCCAACATAACACAACATTAAACACTAACTTATGTCTCCCTATGTTAATCTTATGCAAAAACACACAAAATAACACTTAATTTCAACATTTATACAGTCTGATGCAAAGCATGCTGGGAATTAGAAATCTGCTGCAACTCAACTCAATCATATTAAGTTCACCTTGCTACAATGAAATTTTGAGTTCACACAACTTTTTTTCTGTTAAGTACAATGAACTTTTATTATTATTTGAGTAAAACAAACTAATTTCATTTAATTAATTTCACTGTTCAGTTTTACGGTGCACTTGTCACCATGACCAACTCTTCTAAATTAGCATAACAAAACATTAATCACTATTAAATCTCACTTACCATTAATCTTGCACAAAAAAACATTATATAACACTTGATTTTAGCATTTACTTTTCCTTTCGAGTGCCATGGGCAAAGCTTGGGCAAAACAGTTTAGTTTACTTGAAATATGTCAGTGCTGTGAACTCAAAAGTAAAAGAAAGTTTTAAATACTCATAACAGTTAATTTAACTGAACTAATTTGTTTAATTTAAGTTTGTCCTACTCAAACGAATTAAGTATTTTGAGCGTTAGGGTTTACAGTGAATGTGCTACAAACCACCAAAATGCTTTAAGGGCAAGTCATTTCACTCGGTGGCCATCTTTGAAATGTCTCTCGGGCAGTTATTTCAGTCATGCAAGTGCAGCTCCTATCTCTCTGAAAGGCAAAACATCAAATTCTCCAAAGCTGTTCACCAAGCTCACGATTAAATTTCATATTTGAAATCACCAATGTAAAATGTGACAACAACTGTCTCATAAATTTTGTTTCTAAAAGCTTCTAAATGCTTTATCTTTCAGGCTGAAGTGGCCAATGCGCATTTGCAGTTATAAGCTGACTGTTTCTATAGCAAACAGAGCTTCTAACAGCTGCTGCAGTGACGCGATGACTTTACCAAATGGCGATTGGCTCTTTTATTTAGAAGGCGGGACTTATTCCGCAATATTGCGTGTTGCACTTTCTTCCATTCATATAGTAATATGAGTGCACTGTCTTTCTATATCTAAAGTAGCGCCCTAGCAACCACCTGGCATTGTGGCGGCGAGTTTTACAGTTCACGCATGAACTCAATTACATGTGAAACATATTTAACGGATGCTCTGTTAACAGCCAGGAAGTTGCTTATCCAGGCCATTACAGGTTGGCTCTGTTTATAACTTCCTGACTATCAACGTTTCTATTCATAGTAGATCTCAGACCTCTAACCTGAAAATAACATTTACAAAGAAGCCTGTGAATAGAAATGGCCTTATCATATTCCAATGCTTTTGATTGCCACAGTATAAGCCCGGGAATACAATTAAGGCAGACTTACTGTCTATGTAAGCTGTCTTCATAAAGGCATGTAAGGCGAGCTGTAACAGTGAAGCCCTTTGGCAGTGTAATTACAGGAGGAGGCTGCATTTAAATACAGTCGGCGCATGCCTCGCAGCAAATAACATGGCTCTATCCTAATTAGACCAAAAGTCTTGATACGTGTGCGTTTTGATTTTTTTCGCCCTCTTCCTCTAGGGTGCCACTTTTTAGGCACCAAAAATTGCGAGAGAAACACAAATTTCCTCTGTTGACGCCACCCCACGCATCTCGGAAAAAAAAAAACAATCCAACTCCAAATCCCCTTATTATGGATCAGGATCCTTAAAAATCAACAAGAAGGGCTTTTTGCAGAAAACAGATGTAACATCGCCTAACAACGGCAGAATGTCATGCTGCAGATCTAGGGCCTCGCCGCCAACAGCTGTCAAAAGTCGCATCAAACTCGGGTCGGCCAATTAAGAGAAATTGACATGTAGATTGCCATGCTGTCAGAGCTGGCTGATCTCATGCTAAAGCTAACAAATCACACTGACATTTGTACATGTTTGTATTATTTAGAAGATGTTCATCAAGGCTTTTTTTCAAAACCTGCTATAAATATTCAATGTGACAACAATCCGGCGCTCTCAAACGTATGTGAGAGCAAATCTTGACGTGACGTGACATACAGAGATAAAGCTCTGAATTCAATCCAGTCTGTTTGATAGCCGTGAAGAGAGGCGAGAATATTAATTGTGACAGAGAAAAATTAATGCACGTGTGTGCAATAATGCTGAGACCTGTCAGGTTCACTGACGCTTTTAAATAGTCTCTGAAGGCCCTTTCACACCAAGAATGATAACTATATTAGTGTCCACACCAACACATGATTTTATTCTGTTGTCTGCCACTTTAAAGGGATAGTTCACCCTCAAGCCATCCTAGGTGTATATGACTATCTTCTTTCAGACGAACACAATCAGAGATATATTTAAAAATAAATATTTCTCTTCCAAGCTTTATAATGGTGGGGGGCGAGATTTTGAAGCCCCAAAAAGTGCGTCCATCCATCATAAAAATAATCCATACGGCTCCAGGGGGTTAATAAAGGCCTTCTGAAGCGAAGCGAAGGGTTTTTGTAAGAAAATATCCATATTTAGAACTTTCTAAACTAAAATAACTAGCTTAGGGCAGACGGCCGTACACATGCTTCGCAAGATACTCTTCTTGTCTTTATAAACGATCATTTTAGACTTCTAATTTGTGACCGGTGTTTTGTTTTGCTCTATCCTATGCGCTTCCGCTTTCATCATTACGTCATGTGTCAGGTCAGAGGTCACTCTTCCGCTGCAAATCGATGCGTACGGCCATCTACTGCAAGCTAGTTATTATAGTTAATAAAGTTTTAATTATGGATATTTTTCTTACAAAAACCAAACACTTCACTTCAGAAGGCCTTCATTAACCCCCTGGAGCCGTATGGATTATTTTTATGATGGATGGATGCACTTTTTTGGGCTTCAAAATCAGGCCCCTTATTCACTACCATTATAAAGCTTGGAAGAGCCAGGATATTTTTTAATATATATCTGATTTTGTTCGTCTGAAAGAAGATAGTCATATGCACGATGGCTTGAGGGTGAGTAAATAATGGGATAATTTTCATTTTTGGGTAAATTATCCCTTTAAATGCTTGAGAAATTGTAAATTCATGTCCCATTTACATGTAATGTTGTAACATTTTCCTGGTTAAATAAACATTACATAAAATAGACAAACCAAATTCTATTTTGTATTTTTATGTAATTAATGTTCGATTCATTAAAACCAAGTATAAATCTCATCAAGTTAGTTTTTAAAGCATTTTTACATTTTTCCAAAATAATAACTAAAGGCACAATTTAACAATTTAAACGATATATTTTATTTGTGATGTTTTTAATAGTCAACTTATTTTCATCAGTCGTCAGGCTCTGTAAACACTGCTCACAGATGAAGATGTAGTAGGCTTAATTTCACAAAGCTGATTGCTCACTAAAAAATCCTTATAGTCATTTTTTTTTTTGTCCATATCAAGTTTTCTTTTGACATGACATAAAGAGGTAATATCTAATGGCTGAGTTGTTTACTTACGTTTTAATTAGTCTTCCCATTAAATGCATAATTTTGTTCATTCAGACTGATCAGTGAACTCGGAATGTGCATGTAAAAAAGAGGCGGGATTTATCGCACAAATCAATCATATCCAACCATAACCAATCATATTCAATCATAGCGCGATGGAGGCATTGCCTCCTCTCATGTGACTTTCCCCCATTCGTTCTCAATTACCCCCAACTAAATCCACCGGGTGTCTGTTTTAAGTCAGTGGGATCAGAGGAGGCACCTGTGGGTGTCGCTGTTTGACAGTGTTACTTTAGAAAAACGAGTGTTACTTTAATGTCACATTTTGTAATATTTGCATTGTTTTATTATTCCAATATGGATTATTTTCTCATCCAATTTTTTGAGGAGGCACTGCCTCCCTTGCCTCCTCGGAGGAACTTCATTCAGTAACGTTTCATAGTTTTCATATTTTTATCTCTCTGTCTTGCCACCTGTTTCCGCAAGACCAATAATAATCAAATATCTGAAAGGCAGAGCCATTTTAAATTCCCAGATTTTTTTTTAGCAGAATGTCAGCCACTGCATCATTTAGCTGCAAGTAAAAGATTTAGAACATCAGATAATCTTCCTGATTATTTAATGAAGTCATGCATTAGAGACTTTGCATATTTATATAAATTATTTATTCCTGTAGATGCATTGCTATGTTTGTAGGGTACTGCATTTAATTTTAGAAACCATTAGCTATTAATTATTGTGTTATCTATAACTATTTAGAACAGCAAATTCTTCAAAATGGCAATGGAATTATGTATCTTCACAATTTTGCAGATACAATATATGAGCATGATCACAGATTTACTTTCTTGAGGAAAAAAAACTTATTCAAGTTCAAGTTTGCATCTAATATTTATATAATACTTTATTTCAGCTTTATTTTAGTTAACAAAAGTGATTTTTTTTAGTAAACAATAACAACACTGCCGTCGTGTTATCAGGATGCTGCTAAGTTGGTCCCTCCTTCACTGTCAGTCTATGATATTTCAGTTTTATCATCCTAAAGGGGTAAAATCATAAGTTCAATCTCTTTAAAAAAATAAATAAATCACACCTTTGCTTCTTAAAAATAATGTCTAACACACACCTTTAATTCCACACGGTCTTGTCCTTGTTGAATAAAACATGATCTTTTATATTTACAAACAGACTCAACTTCATATGTAGGATTGATTTTTGACTTAACATTCACCATAAGCAATTCTGACAAACCCATAATTCCATGCATTATTAATTGTTTTTTGAAAATAAATGAATGCAGTGATACATTGTTATTGACTTTCTGGATGAATGAGGCAACAGCGGAGGCATCTGTGCGTTCTGTCAGAGTTGGAGGTTTTACCTTGGTTTACAAAGTAGCTGAGAAGCAGGAAAATCTCGCTGTGGTCAGTGTTTCTGTGTGCTTGACTTTTCTGGCTGCTGCAGTGTAGTACACTATTTTAAGACGGTCTGCTTGGCAAGATGCACTCTTCAATAATGCATTACCAGCCTAATACCTTAGGGATCTCTCTGCCTGTCTCTCGGATGGACGTGTGTGTGTGTGTGTGTGCGCAGGTGAAAGGGGTCTATTGATTAGTGTGCTGAATTCAGTTAGTCATCAGTTCAGTAAATCTGGACACAACAACAATACACACACCAATAAGAAAGATAAATCATAAGTCTCTCTCAAGTCTCAATTGTTTCTCCTAGGCAGCAGTAAAAAAACAAAAAAAACAAAGGAGACCGTTTGGGACATTTAATTAAAAATCTCATATTTTCTCCAGAGAAAAATCCCCATGATCACACATGTGCTTCCTCTAGATTTCAGTTGTCTCAAATTGCAGTCAGATTTGCTGATACACACAAGTCTGCAATCAACGAAATTTCAATATGAACTCAAACATTTCTCATTCATTTCTCCCAAGACCACATGATCTGAGCTACACTATTCACATTCCTAATTAGGAAAAAACATAAACATCTAAGACAATGTTAACAATGATAATGGATAAACATTTGATGAGGTTTTTATTTTTAAGGCTTATTAGTTAATAAAAAACAAACAAACAATAATGAAATAAATAAATATAATCACTTTATATGACCCAGTTATTTCTCACTGGATACCCTGTATGTTTTCCTCGTATGTTGTGAATGAATGAACAAACAAATGATCAAACTAACAAATTAATTAATTAATATTATTCAATTAATTCCCGATTCTGATTTCCAACTTTTTTTTGCTTCTCAAAGAATATCCTTTTACTCATGAATGAATGATTTAGATAATTAAGAAAATAACTATCAAGGACAACAAAAGCATAAACATCGTAGTGGTCTTCATATCAAAACTTAAGTAATAACATCAAACTCAAATGTATTTAAGCTGCTCAAGAAAAGGTCATTGTCTTTAACGACTTGAAGAGCAATATTTTTTTATTTATTTTTTCTTGTTGGTAACATTTTAGACATTCTATTATTATAAGTAACTTTGCAACTACATGTCAACTAACTCTCATTAATTTGCAACTACTGAAGTAAGTGAAGTGACATGTGGCCAAGTATGGTGTCCCATACTTGGAATTTGTACTCTGCATTTCACCCATCCAAGTGCACACACAACCAGTAGTGAACACACACACACACACACACACACCTCGTGAACATACACCCAGAGCAGCGGGCAGGTTTTTTTTTTGCAGCACCCAGGGAGTGATTGGTGGTTAGGTGTTGTGGGGCACCTCAGTTGTGGGTAATGAATAGGGAGTGGAACAGAGCACTGTTCATTCACTCCCCTCACCTACACTTCCTGCCAGTACTGAGACTCAAACCCGCGACCTTCAGGTTACAAGTCCGACTCTCTAACGATTAGGCCACAACTGCTAGATTAGGGTTAGGTATAGAAGTAAGTTGACTTGCAAAGTAGTCAGAAGAATGTCTGTTGAGGGACAATCAAAATAAAGACAGTCTACTAATACTCTAATGACTGCTAGTTGACATAGTTGCCAAGTTAGCAGAATGTCTAAAGTGGACTATTGAAATAAATTATTACCCAAGTTTCCACCTGACACAGTGAAGACTTGTTTAAACTGACGACTACCTGAGGGACATACTCTGACAAAGAGGTGCATGACCAGCCTTTCACTAACAACAGGAGAACATCTCATTTGACACTTGATACTGCACCTCTCATGGCAGCCATTAAGGTGCTGCTATGGTCATAACCCCTGTGTTCCTACCTCACACACACACACACACACACACTGTAACCGTAGCACACACTCACGTCCCTGAAAAGACAGCTTAATGTTCTGTTAAGCTCACCACAATGGGGCTCAAACCAGATGGCAAATTAGTGGCAATTGTTCAAAAACAACACAGTCAATTCAAACAACATCTTTTCCGTTCTGCTTCCAGCTGTTGAGCTGCTCCTCTTACTGCAGGAATAACTTCACCTCAGAGGTTTCGCCATAGTTGTTTAAACGGGAGCGTTTAGTCAGTGTCTGTTAGCTTTGAGGTCATCTAGTGCATATGGAAGCTTGTTTCCATCAAACACAATTGCAAGTTTAGATCTAACGATTCTGACTTCTTTTCTTAGAATTGTGAGATATAAAATCGCAATTGCGAGTTCTAAATGCATTAATCTTAGTTGACGTTAATTTCAGCATTTACTAATAAATTATTAAAATCAAAAGTTGCATCTGTTAACCTGAGCAAACATGATATAGCAATGAACAGCTGTTTTTTAACGGAGATGTAAATACAGCAAATGATATTCTCTGTTGATAATCATGCACCTGTAAAACTAAAGATATCATTTAATTGCATCGTTTGTCCTTTGTTAAGCCTTGGTTCTTTGTTGACAACTAAACCTTTGCCTAGTTAACGTTAGCATTACTGTTTTGTTTCTTTAGGCCTAATGTGTCATCCGATGTGCTGTTTGGCTCCTCTCTAGATCGAGCCAGATTGTAAATAACAAATGAAAAAGTGTCATCTAGCTACGTTTGGAGTGTGCTGTTGTCTTACAACCACAGATTCTGATGAGGTACTTCATTTGTGCTTAAATTTAGCGCTAACAGGATCTATCAAACCACATAATGGCAGCCTCCGCAGCCTTAACAAACCATGACTTATTTTAGCTTCTCCACTAAGAGGCTTTGGGAACGTGGGTCTGAGCCGAACACACTGGTGCTTAACATCACCACAATTTATTACTATTAAAACTTAAATCAAAATTGTAACTTTACTCCAAGAAAAACAACAACATAAAGAGTTGTTCTACTACAGCATTATAGCTCTCATTTTCAGAGTATGCAATTACTTTTTATTTTATTTGGCCTTCCAGTTAGCAAGCCAGACACACTATAAAGCAAAAAAATATTAATGCAGTTTCATTCGAGCTTGGAAAGGGCATCGGAATCATACTGAGGTTTGAGATGATAGCAGAGTGATTTTGAAATATAAAACCTAACATATGCTGGGACGGACCAAAATCACACCGCCATGACCATCTTAAAGGCCATAGTTCCATTTAAAGGTCTGGAGAGGGAGTAATATGGTGCTTTCAGTCATAGGAAAACCCTTAAACAGGGTAGTAGAGGGACCACACAGTCAGGCCATGAGGTTGGAAGAGTTACTGGGCTTTTTGGCGGCAAATCCAGTCAGCAAACATTAACATGGCCAATTCGCCAATGTCACACCCCCCACATTCAAGGCTGTTACAGCTAATCATCTCACAATTTATTTAAAGAGGGATTCATTTCCACATGCTTCCAACATACTCATAAGGTGCACTTAGCCAAGGACATTTGTGTTTATTTGGTGCCAAGTGAAAATACGCACACTGACTAACTTGTAAATGTTGAGTTTAGTAGCTACTGAAAGATTGTTTGGAAATTCTGTTGAAATGTTCTTCATGTAACATGAACAATCTGGGGGTTTTTGACCCCATTTTATGATAGGAAAAGTCATGGGGATACCGGGAAATGGAATGGAGGGGGTCGGGAAATGACCCGAGTCAGACTCGAACACAGGTTGTGTAAGCGGCACCACAAAACGTGTCCGAACAAGTGCGCTACCCACCAGGCCACGTCTCCAGTAGAAAATGTGCTCAAGGTTTTTTGTGTAGCCACTTGTATTCAAGCCTTAATTAGGGGGTCAGACCCCTGAAATGCTACGTGTTCTGTTTTTTGTGTTGAATCAGAGCTGACTAAGAAGAATTCAGGTTTTTCTAAAGCCTCCAGCTAATTCCTGACTGACAGAATATTTATTCTGTGACAGAGACTGTGGATGAGGCCATTTCTGGAGAAGGAGCCGTGCTTCATTCANTTTTAGGGGGTCAGCTAAAAGGGGGTTATTCACCTTCAGAAAAGGTTGTTTGTCTCCACAGGAGGTCAAACTAATTAATATATGAGCTGTTTTCTTTTTAACTTATTTTATAAGAGATTTTTTTTCAACCCTGTTACTAGTGACCTGTCTTAATACAGTTTAAAAACCTAATTTGCGTTATTTTGCTATTCTCTAGAAATAAACAGTAAATAAACACAAAATTAAATCACATTTATACAATTTATTAAGTCTATAAAATGTACAGTATTAAAAAATACGGCAGAATAGGTAACAGGTTTGCAAATTTAACTTAAATTAAGTTGTCACTCAGTTGGGGAGAGGTGGGTTGGTTCCAATTGTTGATTTGTAATACTGATATTTTATTGTGATACTTTATTACCTATAAATGAAAGAAAAAATATGCTTGGCTATTTTTTCTTGTAATAACAGGGTTGAAATGATGAGCATTACGAATGCACTTGACATTGTTTGTGTAAAAATTTAATTATATTATTTATTGTCTTATGCATGGGTTCAAATTATACTTTTTATATGAGATATTTTATTTTCTACTTATTTTATATGAGGTTTGCCATTTATTTCAACCCTGTTACTTTATTTTAGGATCATTTTAAATACAATTTAAAACACTAATTTGTGTTATTTTGCTATATAAATAAACAGCAAATAAACAAAATTAATAACATTTATAAAATGTATTAACTCTAAAAAATATATTAAAAAATATGGCAGAATGGATAACAGTGTTGCGCATTTAGCTTAAATTTAGTTGTCACTCAGTTGGGGAGAGGTGGGTTGGTTCCAATTGTTGATTTGCAATTCTGATAACCTTTTTTCCTATATATGAGAGGAAAAAAAAATGTTTGATTATTTTTCTTGTAATAACAGGGTTGAAATGTTGAGCATTACGGATGCACTCCTCATCTTGTTTGTGTAAAAATGTTATCATATTATTTGTTGTCTTATGCATGGGTTCAAATTATACTTTTTATATGAACTATTTTATTTTCTACTTATTTTATTTTAGGTTTGCAATTTATTTCAACCCTGTTACTTTAATTTAGGACCGGTCTAAATACAGTTTAAAACCTTAATTTGTGTCATTTTGTTGTTTTCTAGAATTAAACACAATTTTAAAAAAAATAAACATTTATAAAATGTACAAAATCTGTAGCAGAATGGGTAACAGGGTTGCATATTTAGCCTTAATTTAGCTGTCAATTGGGGCCAACTGGTTTGGTTCCAAATGCTGATTCGTACTGTACCTTATATTTCCTATAAATTAAAGAAAATATTTGTTTCATCAGTTTTTTTCTTGTAATAAAAGGGTTGAAATGTTGAGCTTGACAATTGCACACTATTTGTGTAAAAACAAAATTAGATCATTTGTCATCTAATAGATGCGTCCAACATACTTTTTGGGTCACAGTTTTATGGTCCCATTTTTAAATGGAGTAAAGTGATGCAGTAACAGGGATGATTATGTTAATATTGTTTATGCTAATTAAACACAGATTTTAATTGTCTGCCTTGTTTTGTTGTTTAAAAATTAAAATATTCAATGCTTCACTGTTACTGACCCATCTGTGTAGCAGTACCAAGAACAGCTGATACCTGTTGAAGTTGGTGCATCATTTCAAAGCAGATTTTAGTAGCTCTTCCTCCCCACCCAAGAAACAGCAATGATTTACAAGCTATACCTGCATACAAAACTCCATAGAAGGGGAGATGAACAAGTGATCTGCTGAAAATGCTTTTCCCCGAGGGCTCGGAAGAGTAATCCGTCTCAACACGTTGCGTTAAAAGCGTGTACGCAGAGCCTAAAGCCCATGCATCCCCTGTCTCTTTCTCCTCCCTGTCTCCAGGCCCAGTTCCTGCCATTTGTTCTGGAGCGCGAGGAGAAAACCCCTTCTGAAAGAACAGGATATACACTAGAGGATGTCGAGCACTGTCGTTGGCTGACATTCTCTACAATTATGCAACTTTTTCCCCTTTTTTAATGTGTCTGAGTGTGGGTGGCTGGTTGTGTGTCAATTTTCCTTAGCTACCTGTGTCTCTTTGGCCTCCTTGGTAACAGCACTAACAGGGCAAGACGGCCTTCCGTTGGATCCGATTAAAGCCTGCAGGGTGAGAATTGCTATCCAGGACTGACGATGATGCCTTCTCGATTTACCTGAAAATCAGCATTTGTAAAACTACACCGCAATTAAGTAATTTGAGTGGAATTCGACTCTATTATGCCGGCTAAATGGAAGATGAGAGCAATCTTGCCCTCACTCAGGCTTAGCAGAGATGTTAAGGAGTACAGCATCTTGTTTTCTGCCTGTGAGTCATCAAGTCTTGTTATGATCTTGGCCTGGGTGCTGCCATTTGACATTTCCTGTTGGCTTGCCTGTGCCGTCACGTGTCATTTTGACTAAGCGTGGCTAATCCGCAGAGATATCCAATAGAAGTGATCGGTTTACCAGTAGCTAGGCATCTTTTTGTGAATGTGTGCAGATTGCTGATAAAAACAAAGCTCATATGATATGTTACACTCTGCCAAGATCTGACGCACTCACTTAGGAAATCTTGGGAAGAGATACAGTGGTACTGCTGAGTGTATACTTGAGTGTTTGTAAGTTTCTGCTGCCAAAGGAACTTCCTGCAACATGTCAGGCATAATTTATTCATGGCTGGAGGGAAGGTCCTGCATGGGGACAGATATACACATAATCTGGCTGTGGGACAGGCAGACAGACAGATGAATACATGGAAAGACAGGCAGAGCATTGCCCAAAGCATCACACTGCCTCCGCCAGCTTGCTTTCTTCCCATAATGCATCCTGGTGCCATGTGTTCCCCAGGTAAGTGACGCACACACACCTAGCCATCCACGTGATGTAAAAGAAAATGTGATTCATCAGACCAGGCCACCTTCTTCCATTGCTCTGTGTTCCAGTTCTGATGCTCACACTGTTGGCTCTTTCGGCGGTGGACTGGGGTCAGCACGGGCACCCTGACTGGTCTGCAGCTATGCAGCTCCATACGCAACAAACTGTGATGCACTGTGTATTCTGACACCTTTCTATCAGAACCAGCATTAACTTCTTAAGCAATTTGAGCTACAGGAGCTCGTCTGTTGAATCGGACCACACGGGCCAGCCTTCGCTCCCCACGTGCATCAATGAGCCTTGGCCGCCCATGACCCTGTCGCCGGATCACCACTGTTCCTTCCTTGGATCACTTTTGATAGATACTGACCACTGCAGACCGGGAACACCCCACAAGAGCTGCAGTTTTGGAGATGCTCTGACCCAGTCATCTATCCATCACAATTTGGCCCTTGTCAAACTCACTCAAATTATATCAGGGCATTTAGTGTTAGCAGTTTGTTCAAATCCCGGGTAATGAACAGCACAGGTAAGGAAGGGTTACACAAACTCTGAATGAGGAGACGACAAGCAAGCTGTCCGCTTGTGTTAATAAACCTGCACTAGTCTGCTTTGCCTGGGGTTACATTGTTGTTCATGACAGAGCACCTGTCCTGGTTAAGTGACAGCTATAAACATCAGCCCTAGTTTCATTATCTCGGTCTTTCATAGCCTCAGGCTCCATTAAAACTGAGGCAAACCGCAAAGAATGTTGTTCAACTTATCCAGGGGTCACAAATTGTCAAAACACCCATGTACAACCTACAAAAAGCTATTAATGGATTTGATACAAGCTACTTCGGATGGCCAATGTACCAACTTCCTGTCAAAATGTGCTTTTTCTAAGAGGAGGGGTGCCAGAAGGAAATGGCATTGGCGTGTTTGTCAGCTTGAACGCTCGCAGTGGCAGCTAACACTGGAAGTGGGTTTAGGAGGTGTTCTCAGGTTTGGCTGAGCTTTTCCCCCTAAGTGGAAAAACATTAATGGAAGCTGGCTCGCTCTCGTTCTCTTCCCCCTTCTCAGCGGCGGCTCTAACTGCCGAAGGGAGGGCTGGTAGACGACCAAACATTAGTCACCACATGAATCCAGAGCTCTGAAATATGCTTCCTGTCAAGGTTTGGATAGATATTATGAAGAAAGACCTTGCTCAGCTCGGCAGGAATTGGTCACTTAACCGAGAAAAGAATTACAAATTTATTGCAAAGACTTCTGTTGGCTGACAACATGCATTTTATTGGCTTGTAGGAGTTTGGGAGTTTGGGTAGTTAAGACATCTATGGTAGGAATGGTCAGTCGGGTCTTATTTAAAATCCAAGGTCACAATGACAACACTTCGGACACTTGGGGAAATGAGTTTTGTGAGTGACAAGCCACAAAACACTCTCAGTAAAGCAATGAAAAGGCCATATTGGACACATTTTGAAGCATTTTTTCAAGTCCACTCATATAGTCAAGACTTCTTGCACCAAAGACAGTCATAATTTAGGTTTACACCACAATTTTTCCATCATTTCTCTGACCCTTAAACGAATAGTTTGCTCAAAAATGAAAATTCTGTAAATTACTCACCATTACTCATGTTGTTCAAAGCCCATATGAATGTCCTCCTCCTATGGAACACAAAAGAAGATATTTGAAAGAATGTTCCCTCACACTTTAGTTTAGGGTCCAATTCTCACTAACTATTAACTACCACTTTTGTCTCAATAAACTCCTTATTACTGCTTATTAATAGTTAGTAAGGTAGTGGTTAAGTTTAGGTAATGGGCAGGATTAAGGGATGCAGAATATGGTCATGCAGAATAAGGCATTAATATTACAGTACAAAATGGCTCTTTTGGCATTATCCTGAACATTGTATAAGCATTTGTTTCATGTGTCACTGAACAGAAGAGAGGATCTCAGGAGCGATCGTAAACATCACATCTTTTTGATTTTCCTGGCAAAAACATCCTGAGTTCTTCACATGAAAAAAATCAGTCTACAGGCTTTCATAGTCAACCTAGGAAGTTGGGGATGGTCTCGTTTTTTAAGTTTCGTTACAAACTCTTCACACGTTGGCAATAAAAAAGCAATTTATTAGGGCTGGGACCATACATCGATTCTTGATTCGCGATACAATGAATCTGGACTGATCCTGATATTTTCTCTTTCGAATCGATTCTGAGCTTAGTTTTAACAGCAGATGGCGCTCTAGGCTATTTTTTAACCACACACTCAAATGCTCACGAAGAAGAGCACTGGAGAGCGCTCGTGTGTTTGTCATGTTTGTCAAGTGGTTAAATATACTTGCTATATACACTTTATGAATGATTATTTTAGGTTTAAGTGGTGTGTGTAAAGGACCTGGAAGTAATGTTACGTGTGTTTCTAAAGCACGTAGTGCCATGTGATGTTAAAAAACTAAGCTCAGAATCGTTTAGAGAGAGAATCGCGATACATTTGGAAAATATCAGAATCATTCCAGAATTATTGTATCGCAAATCGATAATCGATGTATTGTCCCAGCCTGACAATTTATGCATTGGAATTCTTACATAATAGCGCCTTTAAATTAAAGTATTAAACTTAATTTAATTATTAAATTAAAATATAAAAGCATCTTTATTTTGGCTTTTTCTTCACACAAGACATTTGAACTCCTGCAACTTCTAACAAAATTCTATTTGTAAAATTGCCTTTGTTATTATGACCTCTGCCTAATAGTTGGGCTAAATTCTAAATAGGCATTGATATGTAAACATCAGTGGTCATATGTTGACGCAGAATCTTTTTTTTTTTCTTTCTTTCTTTCTTTCTCTCTCTCTCTCCTTAGGAGCAGAAATGTCACTGGGACTTTGGAAACAAGCTTTCTCCAGCAAGCTTAAAGAAAGGATTGTGCATTTGCAGAGAGCTGAGTGATCGAGACCACATTTGGTTATTTGTCTTTCCAGACAAAGCAATGTATATGTGTGCATGAGTGTTCGTGCGTGTGCATGTGCCTTCATGCAATTGCATGTTTTTGCATGTGCTCTGTAAAGAAGAGAGAGCATATAAATGACAGGCTGCCAAAGTGAAGGAAATAAAGTCCTTAAAATAAAGAAGTCAACTACTTCATTCCATCTGTCACCATCTTTCTCCCTCCCTTCCTTAAGGATAACTTTGGCTCTGTTCACTTCCTCCTATTCATGTGAGGATTTCATGGATGATATGCGCTGACCAAATACACACAGGGAGCACATCTGCTAAAAGTGTGTGCAAGTGTGTTTGTGGCCTGTGAGACTGGATTCTAGGAGAGACACAGAGGCGCTATTTTATGGTCCCCACCTGTCAGAGGTGAACGCACCAGAAAGATAAATGTCTTGGTACTGTAATGATCCAGGTATTCTAGCATTCATGCTTTTTGCATTAAATATACTTTGGCAAAAATGTGTTTTAACTGGTTTAATCTGGTCTCCTAGCCTAGCAAACAGACAAGTGCCACAAACCCTTAAAACTAGCAGACCAGCCTGGGAGACCACCTTACTAATTTAGTCTAGTATAAGCTTTTTATTTATTTATTTTTTTTTCAGCAAAGTTTATCAGGTTATGTATAAAATCAGTTCAGAGAGACTGTATATACAGTACTTCAAATGTCAGAAATATTAAAAGGGACCTATAATGCCCCTTTTCAAAAGATGAAATATAAGTCTCTGGTGTCCCCAGAATGTGTCTGTGAAGTTTCAGCTCAAAATACCCCACATATAATTTATTATAGCTTGTCCAATTTGCCTCTATTTGGGTGTGAGCAAAAACACGCCATTTTTGTGTGTGTCCCTTTAAATGCAAATGAGCTGCTGATCCCGGCCCCCTCTCCAGAAGAGGGCGGAGCTTTAACAGCTCACGCTTCGGTTGCTCAACAACAACAAAGCTGGAGAATCTCACGCAGCCAAAATGAGGATTGTCAGTAACGGTGTTCAGCCTTACATTGTTCAAACCGGAGTCGACACTGATGGAGAGACTCAGGAAGAAGTTACAACTTTTAGAATGAAACTGGACGTTTCTGAATGGTTAGTGGATACATTTATGTAGTTGCTGTGGAGTTGATTCAACTCATCGACTAGCATGTGCCGTCATGTTAATCTTTTGTGCAAATCCAGCGTTGAATTGACCCTCGTTTGTGAAGCAGTCCGGAGTAAAAGGACGGCATGACATCAATACTCTACTACAACAACTCTTCCTCTTCTCTAAAGCAGCCCAACATGGCCTCACCCCCTTTGTTGTGTGTTCTCGGGGGCGGGGTTTATGTAAATGTTGGGGTTTGTGATGTCACCAACCAGGGAAGAAGATCATTGTAGTCCCTACCAGCTGTTTGTTGTAGTCCTTAAAAAGCGATTTCTGTAAAAGAAAATATCTCCCTTTGAGTTCATGTTGTTTATGCTCAAACAGCAACATTACACACTAAAGTTAAAAAAGTGAAATCATAATCAAGGACCATAATATTACATAATATATTAAATTGNTGATTCAACTCATCGACTAGCATGTGCCGTCATGTTAATCTTTTGTGCAAATCCAGCGTTGAATTGACCCTCGTTTGTGAAGCAGTCCGGCGTAAAAGGACGGCATGACATCAATACTCTACTACAACAACTCTTCCTCTTCTCTAAAGCAGCCCAACATGGCTTCACCCCCTTTGTTGTGTGTTCTCGGGGGCGGGGTTTATGTAAATGTTGGGGTTTGTGATGTCACCAACCAGGCAAGAAGATCATTGTAGTCCCTACCAGCTGTTTGTTCTAGTCCTTAAAAAGCGATTTCTGTAAAAGAAAATATCTCCCTTTGAGTTCATGTTGTTTATGCTCAAACAGCAACATTACACACTAAAGTTAAAAAAGTGAAATCATAATCAAGGACCATAATATTACATAATATATTAAATTGTATGTGAAATACATATTTGAATATAAAGTTTTGTGTGAGCACATATTTCTTCAGAAAATGTAAATTACTGTTATAATGTTCTCAATATTACTTTTACAATATTATAATATCATTTTAATATTATAAAATACTATTTTAATGACTGCCTAAAACATTCAGTAGTAACCCAGAACAAAAATTTAAAATGATAAGCATAGCTTCTTTCAAAATATCATTGTTACTACGTTATATGTGGTACTCAATGCCATTGTATATACATAATACAGTTTCTGTTACTACTGTAAGATTGTCAGAAACTTTGTCTCATAATCTTTTTGTCTTTTTGTTCTGATGACTGTCATGGCCGAGTAACCATAGTTTTGTTTATTACAGTGGCAAATTTACAATGGTGATGGGGATATGTTTTTCTTTTGTGAACAAACTCCAACTAGAGACCTATTACAGAAAGTTCATTTCTATTAGTGGTATTCACACAGTTTTGTATAATTCAGTCATAAAATGGATCTGGGAAAGCTACCGCTTTCATAATGTGGTTTCCTCAGCTTCTGATTCTGTTAAACACATTATCCTGAATCAGGGTGGCTCGAGAACTTTGAAAGAGAACCTAAAATTGAAAGGTCTTGTTTAATGTCAGTGTACTGACAGTTTTACTAAACACAAGTGCAGCACATGCTTCTATATAATGGCATGTATATTTCCACGTCAAAGTTCTTCATTTTTGAAAATACAGTCCCGGGTCCAAGTATAATAATGCCATCCCCACCATATTTCATGCAGGCCAACTATGCTATCCTTCCTAGAGGTTTGAAAACCAATCTGTATTCCCTCCAACCCTACATGTTGCATCTGTCAATAAAATAGAAATGAACAGTGTGATTATAAGGCTGTCTGGACAGGGGCCATTGCTAGTGAAAAAAAAAAAACACACATGTATTTTTTTTTCCCCCTCCATCTCTGTCTCCTTCTAGGATTTGGCAGGTTTATTTTGGTCAAGCTATGGCTCCATCCACAGTATAATAATGCAGCTGGCAGTAGAAAAAAACAAGCATGCTGTTTTCATCACCAACCCCCAAGCCATCGATCTATCTGAGACACGTACACCCAAACATACAGATGTACAGATGAAAGCTCACACACCTACACCTATTCCTTCATGAACGCCGGGAAGAGTGACTTTTAATTACCAGAAAGTTCCATATTTGCATGATGAGTCGTAATACGTTTGACACGTCGCAAGCTATCCTGATGAAAACCTGTCCTACTTTCCTTCGCCTCCACTCCAAGAAAAATAATCTTTACGAGAGCACTGCTGTTTAGTTAGACCCACTCCATACTGCAGGCGGGCCGGGGATCCGAGAGAGGCAAATGAAATGAAAATACTGGATTAATAAAGTGAAGGAGAATAAAATAAATGCTTCATCCAAGAAATACTTCATCCAAAAAATTAAAATTCTGTCATTGTTTAATCACCAAATCTGTATGCTGTTGTTTTATCCGTGGAACACAAAAGAAGAAATTTTGAATGATATTCACGCAGTTTTTTTCCCATGAACCACAACAGCAACCAACGCTTTCAAGCTCATAATAGGAGAGAAAGAAAAAAAACACCTAACCCAGGGATTTTCTATCTTTTAGATGCCACGGACCCTCAGATATGTATGGAAGCTTGTTTCCGTCATGGAATAAACAATTAAAAAGGTAATTTTGACTTTTTATCTCACAATTCTGATTTTTTTTTTCTTAGAATTGCGAGTTATAGAGTCAGAATTGCGAGTTATAAAGTCAGAATTGTTTGATATAAAGTCAGAATTGTGAGTTATAAAGTCAGAATTGTGAGTTATAGTCAGAATTGTGAGATATAAAGTCAGAATTGCGAGTTATAAAGTCAGAATTGCGAGTTATAAAGTCAGCATTGTAAGTTATGAAGTCAGAATTGTGAGATATAAAGTCAGAATTGCAAGTTATAAAGTCAGAATTGCGAGATATAAAGTTAGAATTGCGAGTTATAAAGTCAGAATTGCGAGTTATAAAGTCAGAATTGTGAGTTATAAAGTCAGAATTGCAAGTTATAAAGTCAGAATTGCGAGATATAAAGTTAGAATTGCGAGTTATAAAGTCAGAATTGCGAGATATAAAGTTAGAATTGCGAGTTATAAAGTCCGAATTGTAAGTTATAAAGTCAGAATTGCGAGATATAAAGTCAGAATTGTAAGTTATGAAGTCAGAATTGTGAGATATAAAGTCAGAATTGCGAGATATAAAGTCAGAATTGCGAGTTATAAAGTCAGAATTGCGAGTTATAAAGTCAGAATTGCGAGTTATAAAGTCAGAATTGTGAGTTATGAAGTCAGAATTGAGAGTTCTGAAGTCAGAATTGAGAGTTATAAAGTCAGAATTGTAAGTTATAAAGTCAGAATTGCAACTTTATATCTATCTGTACTATAGCTTTGTGTGGGGAACAGAGCAAAATTTCCTAACCATGTGCACCCATGGTAAGTCACCAGCAGGACATTTCTGTAGTGGATGCTGCGTAGCTCCATCCAGTGTGAAATCAAATCTCATTGTCCAAAATCCTCATCAAATAAAACATCAACTAGATTCTGATTGGCTGTGATTGTGGACGGGAACTTTTCACATCGTGTCTCAGTATTCGCTAAACATCTCATTTGCAGTTCCACATATTCAGATGTGGCATTTTCGACACATGCTAAACAATGGAGCTGGACATCAATGGCATCAAATCTAGCACATTTTTTTGTTTTTCTTTGAACATACAGTAGATTTGACAACTCTGGTGGAAGGGAAATTTTTCAGCAAAAATAAATTTCTTTCCGTTTTTCACACAAATGTGTAATTTAATTTTAGAAGACTTAAAATATAGTTCACAAGTCATATGGACTACTTTCATGATGCTCTTCAGTCTTTTTTTTGATGACCATGAACTATCATTTTATGTAAAAGAGCACCGTGAACATTCCTCAAAATATCTCCTTTTGTGTTTCACAGAAGAAAGAAAGTCATACAGGTTTGGAACAACATGAGGATGATTATTTTTAGATTAGAGTAAGGCCACTAAACAGAAAGCCATCCGGCTTACGGCATGATTAAGTCATTTTGAACCACATGCGCTCGCCCCGTACACATTTTGGAAGCGTTTGCACGTCCCACGGCGAGTCGAGTTGATCCACTCTGCAGAAGAGAGCTGCTAAAGCAATAATCATTTGAGTAAATACATAAACACACAGGCTAGCATCTCTCCTAGCTCGCGTCAGGTAGGATTTATGCCGACGGCGTTCTCGGGTGTCCCAGACCACGGTTGAGTTCACGGCGAGCAAGCGCGGTGTCGGTTTTTAAAGAAGAGTGTTAGGTAACATTATCCTTCAAGGCTCAATTCCGTTCAACTCTATTAGTTTCGCCACTAACGCTTTTCCGTGTTCCGCGTGAGGAAAAACAAACACACAAGCAAAGGTCCCTATAAACATATCTAAATTTAACAAGTCCTCCCTGTCTTGCTCAAGTTGTTTTCTTCTCTTTTGCCTTTCTTCTCTTTCCTCTGCCCTGCTTTTCTCTTTCACATGCTTTTACAGTGAGGTGCACTGAAAGCGCTCTTTGTTGCTACGGTCTACGGCGTCTGAATAGGGCCAAACAAATGGCCCTGTCCACTGAGCACTGCAGAAGAGGTTTTGAAAAGAATTCCTCCCCTGACTTCTCCTTCATGAGCCCCACAATGACAGACTACCCTTTTCTTCCCGTGCTCCCACTAATGGATAAGACAATATTTGCAGGAGTGTGAGGTGGGGGTCTCTTTTGCTTGAATATTCAGCCTCCGTTCATGCCAGCCAAACCACCCCCCATCCCTCCCTCTCCGATAAACACTCGGCCCATTTCCCTTTGATTTTCTTCAGTCCTCTTGTTTCCCCGGCGTTCCGTTTGTTTCTCTCTTCTTGGATGCTCCGAATCAAAAAATCAAACAAGAAAGGCAGAGAGAAAGCAACAGGTGTGAGGTAGCGAGGGACAAATGCATTAGACGGTGCCCATGAGATTACATCAGTTTTACTTAGAGGAAAAGCAAAAAAAGGCGCAGATTGTTTGATTTGGTGACGAGATGGGCCGATCTACCTTTTCCCCAATCCAAACAGAGCCAAAGAGAGCTTTTTGTGCTTTGCGCTCAAGTAAACCTTTGAATGTTAATAAAATGAGCTGTTGAAATGGAAAACACAACGCACTGATTTAACATAGCTTTGTATAAACCACAGAAGTGATTGTTTTACATTTGAAATGGCCTGAGGATATGAAAATGATTTCAACGGCGTAATTAAATGACATAATTAACACAATCATTTTAAGTAAACTGTGAAAGGTTTCAGTAGAATAATACAACTATGGATAAACAGTGCATTCATTTTAACTGACAGTGGAGTTGAGTAATATGATTTCAAAGTGCCTTTAAAATGCTTTTTCAGATATTACATTTCATGCAGTGTTAAATATAGCTGTTTGTGTATGTAAAATGTCTGTAAAGCTTTAATGATCAAAGTGCACGACAAATACATTTATTGTGTCCTAAAAAACAAGAATAGATTCTGAACTGCTGAAACGAATTGTCAGTCTCACTTTCAGATACATACCAACGTAACAAAGTAACAAATTTGCATAACACCAGCCAATTGGCAGCCCGTGAACAATGTCTAATTTGACCCGCCCTCAAACACTGTAGTTGTAGCTGAGGCCTGCGGAAGAGTTAGGTTCGTGTTGTCGACATGTCTAAAAGACGATGTTTTCAGCACTACGAAACCACTTTGCATATTTCAAAAGGATTAGGACTCTCGCTGGAATTGATACGAAAAAAAAAAAACAATGCCATCATTCGTATTACTGTGTATTAAACGCTGAGGAAACCTCCGGAGCTGAAGTTCAAATATGGTAATGGGCACTTTGTTTCTGAAACATGTGTAAGCAGTAGACCAATCACAATAGACTGGGCTGTCTGACCAATCAGAGCACAGTAGGATCTCGGAAAGGAGGGGTTTAGAGAATGTGAATCTTCGAATTAACTGTTTTCAGACTCTTTGAGAAATGAGGTGCTGCGCAATGTATATTATGAGAAAATTCATGTTTTTTTTGTTTGCTTGTTTTTTTGACAATGGATGAATGTAAACCTATAGTAGGAGACCTGCAAAACTAAATTAGGAACCTTTAAAATAGCACAGTAGGGGAATTTTAAATACGAATACTGTAGAGTCTTTTTTTTTTTTTTTAAGGGTTTGTCAGAGGATTGTGAGGATTGTCAGTAACGGTGTTCATCCTTACATTGTTCAAACCGGAGTCGACACTGATGGAGAGACTCAGGAAGAAGTTACAACTTTTAGAATGAAACTGGACGTTTCTGAATGGTTAGTGGATAAATTTATGTAGTTGCTGTGGAGTTGATTCAACTCATCCACTAGCATGTGTCGTCATGTTAATCTTTTGTGCAAATGCAGCATTGAATTGACCCTCGTTTGTGAAGCAGTCCGGCGTAAAATGACGGCATGACAACAACACTCTTATACAACAACTCTTCCTCTTCTCTAAAGCAGAGCAACATGGCCTCAACCCCTTTGTTGCGTGTCCCCGGGGGCGGGGTTTATGTAAATTTTGTGGTTTGGGATGTCACCAACCTGGGAAGAAGCTTGTTGTAGTCCCTACAAGCCGTTTGTTGTGGTCCTTAAAAAGCGATTTCTGTAAAAGAAAATATCTCCCTTTGCATTGAA